>JBAMBJ010000081.1:0-20016 GCA_037043495.1 Drosophila recens
GGGATGTCATTGTGTCAAATCAATGATATCCCAAATTCTTTGAATAAGATGCTTGATCTTATTTTTGTTTTGGATCCCTCTTTCTTATCTGTTTCTCTTACTAATCCCATATCCTTTCCTGAAGACCCTTATCATCCGACTTTGGAGGTGTTGATGGACTTACCAGTCTGTGCTCCTAATTCTTGTAATGAGCCTACAAAGAGAGCTCGTCAATTTCGGAAAACCGATTTTTCACAGCTTTCTCAACTCTTATTACAGACTGACTGGTCCCAGTTATATGAGTGCAGGGATTTGGAGAGTGCAGTCTCGATTTTTTATTCTACTTTAGACTCTTTACTTGATTTATGTGTTCCGTTGTGTGCTCCTTGCAGGTCTAACAAACCTGTTTGGTATACAAGGGAGTTAACTAGCTTGAAAAATAGAAAGTCAAGAATGTACAAAAAGTTCAAGAAATCTGGCTCTTTCTTGGATCTTTCTCGTTATCTGACTGCACGATCCAATTTTTCTGTTCTTAATACCCAATGCTATAAAGATTATCTTGAGAGATGCAAACTGCAGTTTCGAAATGATCCTAAAAAGTTTTATACGTTTGTTAATTCCAAGCGTAGATCATCAACACTTCCATCGACCGTGTATTTTGAAAAAAAGACAGCGGATTCTGATCAGGCTATCGCCGATTTATTTGCCGAATTTTTTCAAACAACTTACAGCGTTCAAGATGATCAATTAAGATCGCCTTATCCATATCGTGTAAATGTTTCTAATTGCATTTTTGGACCTTTAATTACGGAAAGCTCGCTTTTAAGTGATCTAAAGGCCGTAAAACCGGTATATTCACCGGGACCTGACGGAGTACCAGGATGTGTTCTTCGGTACTGTGCTGAAGGTCTTTTGAAACCCCTGTATAGCTTATTTAATCTTTCTGTGGAGTTATGCTCTTTCCCAAAAGTTTGGAAAGAATCATTTATTATTCCTCTCCTTAAGAAAGGAAACAAATCAAATGTCTGTAACTATAGAGGTATTTCTAAGTTGTCTGCTATTCCTAAGGCTTTTGAGAAAATGATAACTTCTCAGCTGCAATATCTTTGTAGATCTATTATTTCACCCTACCAGCATGGGTTTGTGAAATATAGATCTACTACCACTAACTTATTAGAATTCACTACTTTTGTTATACATGGGTTTCAAAATAAAATGCAAACTGATGTCATTTACACTGATTTTAGTAAAGCTTTCGATTCCGTTAATCACAAACTTTTATTGCGTAAACTCCATCTTTTAGGTTTTCCTAATAACCTAATTTTGTGGATTTCAAGTTACTTAAATTTTAGAACCCAAAAAGTTTTTTTTAATGGTTTAGTTTCTAAACCTGTTCAAGTTTATTCTGGAGTTCCACAAGGTAGTCATCTCGGCCCCTTGTTATTTACGCTTTTTATAAATGATCTGCCTTCTGTTATAAATTATTCTCGGGTTCTCATGTACGCCGATGACGTTAAACTTTGTATGTCGGCCACTGACAATCTTCTTGGTGTCAGGCTGCAAACTGATCTTGACAGTTTTCAGACATGGTGTAAAGTAAATTTTTTAAATCTTAATTGTAGTAAATGTAAAGTCATGTCTTTTAGTAGGCGAACTCCATTTGAGTTTAATTACGTTCTTTATTGTAAACCGCTTGAACGTATTATGTCGGTTACTGATTTGGGTATTCTTCTGGATCCTAAGCTGAAGTTTGACAAGCACATTGCATCTATTGCTAATCGAGCATTTGGCGTCTTGGGTTTCATAAAGCGTTGGTCGAAAGAATTTGACGATCCCTATATTACTAAACTACTTTATACTTCACTTGTCAGACCTATTCTGGAATATGGGTCTTGTATATGGAGTCCCCAATATAAGATTCATCAGGACAGAATAGAATCTGTACAAAAACAGTTTTTACTCTTTGCCCTACGGGGTCTGAACTGGAATACTAACATTCGCCTGCCTCCTTATCGTAGTAGACTTTTACTAATTAATCTTCCTTCTCTTTCTGATCGGAGAACAATGCTTGGTGTAGTCTTTCTACACAAACTAATTATTGGTGAAATTGATTCATCTGAATTAATTAGCCAAATTAGTTTTGCTGTCCCGATCAGAACTTCTAGAAATTTTTTACCTCTTTCTCTTCAATTCTGTGTTGCTAACTATGCAATTCATAACCCTTTCCGAGTACTTTGTTGTAATTATAACAATCTTTCTCAGTTTGTAACTAATCCTTCATCTGTACAATCTCTAAATACTTCAATTATTTCTTACTTATCTAGCTTATAGTTAATTTATGGTTTTGTTTTATGTTGTTTAATAAAAGGTGTGTCCGTCTTTGTCTCTTTGTCCGCGCGTCAACAAGCCCGTGCTTGGTGTCGTTTGGGCCACTTGAATGTACTGCTCGTTTAGTACATCAACGTCCAAATAAATAAAGCAAAGAGGCAAAGAAAGAAAAGAACTGAGATGTAAAATAAAAATGGTCACAAGTCAAAAACGTTTTGGGCTTTTTCTTGCTGTGGGGGCAGGTAGCCTCTGCAGCTGGACTGGACTAAGCCCTAGGTAGCCAGAAGAGCAAGAGGGCAAAGAGGAACAAAAAGAGGGAGAGGCAGAGATTTGCCATTACCAATGTCCAGTATCCAGTGTCCATGTCCAGTGCCATTGCCATTGCCACTAAGCTGTCTGATGATGACAAAGTGTGAAGCCGTCTTTTAAGTGTTGCTCTTTCTGCTTGTTGTTGTCGTTGTTCTTCTCGATTGGATTGGGGTCTACAGCTCCAGTCTCCACAGTCCCCAATCTCCACGAGCGTGAGAACTGTCAGTCAATAATTTTGTCGCTATCGTCGTAACAATCCTTGAACATTTTCCATATATCATTTGTGTTTACAGGGCGATTCGGGACTGACAGTATTTATATATGTATACGACTACATTTATAGAGATACATATATCATATTATGTCTGGCACGTTTTAGGATGACGCCCTAATTCGAACTGAAAATGCCATTTGCATTGCCAATTAGACATAACGCGATTCATTGGCGCCTTCCCTTTTAGCCAATATAATATGTCTTCCCCCCCACAAACACCCCACCCCACACAGATGCCCTAGTGACGATCAGGTATCATTTCTGGAACTTGGCATTGCCGACACATATGCTTCGGAATATGCAATAGCTGCAATTATGGATGAATATTTTGGATCTTTTTCATGTTTATTCTCATGTCTTAAGTGACTGACAACAAGCTGCGAGTCACCTGTTAACTGTTCCCGATCCAGCGATCCGATTACAAACTTTGCGCGTGCTACAAACTCAATAGATCCAATACAATACAATACAACAGTTGGACTTTACCTTTGTTTCTATTGCAATCTGATAGGAGTGAGACATCAATCGTATTTATCTATTTCACTCGTACACAATTTCCTTTTTGTGCGTCTGGTTTTTATTTCAAATTTACTGTTGCGTTTATTCAGTTGAGTCACACTTCTTCGGAAAAATTATATCCAATTTTGAGGTTAGGAACAAGAAATGAAACACATTAACTGAAAGGAGCAACAACTTTATTGAGTTTAATTTGAAAGATTAATTGTATTTTAACTATCGGAGGTTGGGAATATGAAACAAAACACCTTGACTACAAAAGTCTAAGAAAATTTGATGTTAGGAACAATGAATGAAACACATTTACTAATTGGAGAAACAACTTTGTTGCGTATAATTTGAAAGATTAATTTCTATTTTAATTTTCGGATTATAAACTACTTTTAAAGCGCCTTTATTTATATTGTGAGGTTGGGAACATGGAATGAAACACCTCAACTACAAAAGTATTGTATAATAGTTACTCAGTTGATTTTATTAATTTCAAAATTATACTTCAAAATGTTTTATTATAAAGCTCAACAGAATTAATAAACATTACTTATTAGCAATACAATTTACATTTTGGAGCTAGGAATGTGAAATTGTAATCATAAGCTATCAAAACTTTTGACTTTCCATATGCTGAGGATAATTAAAAGTTTTAAAAAGTGCTTACAAAGCGTTTCCATTTAAATTATAAGGCTAGAAAAATGGAATGAAACATGACAAGGGTATGGTTTAGTCATATGTATATCTAATGAAATACTTAAAAAAATAATTATTCAACTACAAATGCACTTGCAACATTTTCTGAGTCATTTACAATGTCATAATTTTACTACGAACAACTTGTGGCTAATTAATGTCATAAAAATTGAAGTTTATCTAAAGAGCTACAAACTAGCGACAAAAGCCGCTGCACTGACAAAACGTAAAACGTAAGTGCTACGCAATGATAAAAACAAAATAAAATGAAATAAAACACGATAATGTTTTAATGTAACTTTTGGACTAAACAAGAATCTGCGCAGTCAGCGGCAACAGACTGGCCAAGTCTGGCAAACTGACCACAATTTTTGGTAAATTTTGGCTGGGAATTGGCAGACATTCAAATGGTAACAGAATTGACTACGCGATGCTATTCAAGTTATGGCCTGACAACTTTGATTTTTATATTAGCCACGTTTCTACCTCCCTCCTCTCTCTCTCTCTCTGTCTCTATCTCTCTCTCTTTGGTTAGGTGTCGTGAATGCAACTGATTCGTATTCAAGTCGTTGATTGAGACGACTGCGACTTGAATTTGGCGACCATAAATGTAATAAATCATTTAACGCGTGTTTGATATTATTTACGATTTTGGTCTGTAATCGCATACGGCGAATACTTCTCACATGCCCATTTGACACCTTCCTCACCCCCTTACCCACAGCTGTCGCCGTCGCAGTCGCTGTCGCTGTCGGAATGCGCCGCCAAGCAGGGGGAGTGTGATGAGAGCGAGGGTCCCGTTTGCGGCACCGATGATCAAACTTATCCCACGCGCTGCCACCTGCTCCGGGTTCAGTGCAGCGGCCACCAGGTCAGCTTTAAGCATCGCGGCAATTGCAAGGGTAAGTCACAAATCCTACCAGAAACTATAATGATTAAACTACATATTTATTTCTACCCAGAAAACCATTCTAAAATTAAAGCATACAAATTTTTATTTTTAGTATATATTTTTTAAGAATATATATTGAGGATATCTTTGTTAAATTAACACAATAGTAAAAAAAAAAAAAACATTTGATTACACTGAAAAAATTCTTATCGAGCCCCGATAGTTGAAATAATTGCGGAGAATAATTTGAAAAAACATACTTGTATCAAGTATTTCTGCTTGGCTTAAGAAAATCCGGAATTACCGAGCTGCCACCTTACCTAAAATGATAAAATTTGAAAAATTTTAAAAATGATGGAAAAAATGTGTTAATTGCTTTCAAGAATCTAACTTAAGATTATGATTATTATTTTATAATTTTTAGCCAAAGTCTCATATATTTGCGAGATATAAGAAAATTATTTATTTATGTAATTTTAATTATTTTTATTTAAAAAAGTAGTAGTAATAGTTAAGTTTGCAGTCTTGATTTCTATGAACATTTTTATTTTAGGCTGCCAGGCTGCACGTCAATATGCCATCAGGGAGAGCAAGCGCGATCCAAACATCTTCTTGCCAAGATGCCGCAATGACGGCTACTATGCGGCCACGCAGTGTCTGACTGGAACAGGCTGCTGGTGCAGCGATCGAAATGGACATCCCATCAGGAACAGCTCCGTGCGTCTGGGCAGACCCAAGTGCGGACCCTACAAGCGCAATTATCGCCGTCGCTCACCGCCGCGTCAGCTGAGCTCCGAGGTGGATGCTGCCAACAGCAGCGATGGAAGCGGCTCGGGGCATCGTCCCTGCAGCAAAGCAGATCGCATGGCATTCAACAATCATCTAATCGACGTGTTTCGCAGCGAACTAGTGCGCTCCGGGCAAACCGCTGGTGCTAGCGATTCCGCTGTGCTGGATTGGAAATTTGCCCAGATGGATGCGAACGGCAATCAATTGTTGGACAGACAAGAAGTGCGTGAGCTCAAGAAGCTCGTGAAGCGCGTAAGTAGACGTCACTCAGTCCCTCCAAGTCCCCCCAGAAGCACCCACTTAACCGGCTTCATTCTCGTATTTTGTATGCACCACCACAACACACAACACACAACCATCTCACCACATGACACACACAGGCGGTAAAGCCCAGACGATGTGGACGTGCCTTTGGCAAGTACTGCGATGTCAACAGAGACGATAGCCTGTCGCGCCTGGAATGGAGCAGCTGCCTCGCTAAAGATGCCAGCCATCGTAAGTAGTTACCCCATATACTTGGCATGAAAGTCGCATAGAGGGGCATGCATGAGAATTAACATGAGAAAGGAACGGGAGTTGCATGTACATTTTATAATCTGTGGGTAGCTAAAATTTACACCAATAAAAATTCCAATAAAAAATAATCGAAATAAAAACAAGGAAATTCATAAATATTAAAAATTGATATTTTTATTTTTTATTAACTATTGACTTTGGTTTTTCATAATCTTTTCCTTCTCAACATTATTTTCCGAATTTCCTAACTACAAGTTTCGTGTGCTCCGAATTTGTTTATCCTTTACTTCAAAAATGTTTAAAAGAGTAAATATATTGTATTCGTTGCAATGTATGTAACAGGGAGAAGGAAGCATCTTCGACCCTATAAAGTGCATATATTCTTGATCAACATCGACAGCCGGGTCGATATATCGATGTCCGTCCATCTGTCTGTCCGTCCGTTTGAGCGCCTAGATCTCAGACACTATAAGAGCTAGAGCAACCAAATTTGGCAAAAGAAACTTCAATAAGCCCCATGCAGATCAAGTTTTACTTAAAATTTTCGCCACGCTGCTTTCCGTCTCCGTAAATCGCGAACAGCCACCACACGCACAGTTTTTAAGATACTATAGTTGTTTGCTAAAATCCTACTAAATCGTAATAAGATCGAACAAATAGAAAGGTGGTAATGGCTAATTTAAATTGTTAAGCAAAGTGAGTGCCTAAAAGTATGCATTAAATTTTTTTTTTATATATTTTTATGTAAGTACTGGATATCTTTTAACTATCCTACAGTCGGCAACTCGAATTTCGGTATATTTAATATTGCTTGTCAAGAATCCCTATAGGGGGAATCCCAGTAAAGTGTGCGTCTATCATAAATATCATCATTCTTATGCAGGTAAACCAGCAGTTAATATATTGAACAGCAGCTCAACGTCCAGCTCAAGCTCAAGCTCAAGTTCACCTCGCCGCACGCACTATACAAATACAAATCTCCACATTCATCACACACATCCCAGCCATGATCATACCAATATCAACACAAATATCATTGGAACCATCAGCATAAGTAGCAACAACAACCACAACAACAATCCCAGTGCTCATTCAAATGACTTTGGCAACGAGAGTGAGGAGCACGAGGATGAATATATCGGAGAGGATGAGGATGATGGTATGCCTCATCGCTTGTCACCCTCTTCATTTAATTGTACGTACATGTCGGGCGAATTACTAACCTATAATCAATTTGAGTAATACTTAAGTAACATCCAAACAAATAGCACTTGGCAAGCTTTCAAAGGGCAAAATCGAATCAATTCTAATGGACCTAATCTCCTTCACAGTTCTGAATCCCAAGGCCGAGACGCCAACCAATGAGAGCGAGGGCGAGACCAACTGTTGGACGGATCAGGAAGTGGCTCGCGAGGAACAGCGCGTAAGTGCAATGGGAGAACTTTTCATACTCATTATTCTGGTGCCTCCTTCATCGTAGCATTAACGATATCGTCATCCTTCTTCCAGCATGGCGGCAATAGCTCCTTATATGTGCCCGAGTGCATGTCCGATGGACGCTATAAGCGTGTCCAGTGCTACAGTTCCATCTGCTGGTGCGTCAACGAGGAAACGGGCAAGAATATACTGGGAACCTTTAGCAAAAAGCGTCCACAATGCGATGAAGTAAGCGCTGTTCGACCCATGAAGGGCTGCACGGGACCCCGCAAGACGCAGTTCCTCAAGGAGCTGAAGGAGTTCCTCAACACGAAAGTACTGCCCAGCATTAATACTGGGTAATTATAAAAATATAATACTCTATTAATGCCCCCATTGCCTACAACCTATATATTTAATTCATTTAGCAGGGACTCGACCGTGTGGAAGTCTGAAGATGATCGCATTGCCACATTGAGTTTTGTGTATCTGGACAAGAATAAAAACAAATTGTGGGAGCGTAAGGAGTGGAAGGATTTCCGTGTCCTGGTCACTAGCGCCAGGTACTTAGCTCATCTTCACTTATCTCACTGCTCAATTAATAACTATTATTATGATTTTCATCTGCAGTAATTTGAATAAATGTGGCAAGAAGATGCCACGATATTGTGATGTGAATGGCGATAAGAAGATCTCGTTGGCCGAGTGGGTCAACTGTCTCCAGCCTCAGCGAATGGAGATTACAACCACAGTAAAGCCGCCAAAGTCAAGTGAGCAGAATCTTCAGCAAGAATTAACTTTTTTTTTAACCAATTGATTTCTATTTTTTTATTTCAGACGAGATGGGCACGTCCCGACTCCAGGGATCAAATCCGCTGGAGACATATCTTAAAGATTAGTTTATAGTGATGATGACGATGAAGATGCTTGTTTGTGCTGCTACTCATTAGATGTCGTGCCATGTTGCGTGGAGGAGTTTGAATATATCCACCCACTCATATACACACACTCACTCACCCCACACATACACACTCACATTCCTAGCATATAGATTCTACGATTTACATATAAATGTAATTAGTGTTGTAAATATTATTGGATATAAATGTTTAGGTTATTTGTAAACGCTTCTGGGTTTAATTCGATTGCACAGATATTTTGAATTTTAGCGGGCACTTTCATTTACTCGCGCAGCCAACTTCACTCGACCCTAAATGTAGATAACAGAATTCTGTTGACGCATATTTGCGTCACGTGAACATTTCTGCGGTTATCGATAACATTTCAATTTGAATTTAAAATCATAACGACTTCTTTATTTGGTAAAAGTTAATACTACTTATTGCTATTAATTAGACTGGCTATGTTTGAAAAGTTTATACATTTTTAACAATAAACTAAATGCACTAGGTGTGTTATAAAGCAATGTTCACAGAACAGTTGATAGTTGATCACAAGTTACGTAGTTTTTGGTTTAGGAGTGCGCCTCAATAACAAACTGGACAAATTGCTGTAGGGCACCTCAAAGGCCATCGAGTACACAATGGACGCCAGATAGACAATCATAGCAAAGCCGCAAGTGACAACACCCTGAAATGATTAAGGGATAACGCATAAAATAGTAATTATAAATTATGTAATAATAATTTTCTACATACCAACATAAAAGGATCCACATGAGTGCTGGCGCTTGTGAGACCATAGACCAATGCAATTACCAGTGGATTAAGCAGATAAATGGCATAGGACAGTCGATTCACATGCTGAAACACGGGTGCCTCAAAGAGGCGTGACCACCAGACACCCCGCCCCCTGGCACTGCCCGCAATCATCCAACAAACGGAGAGTGAGAAGATCACTCTCCCGAGGACAAACAATGAGATTGTAATCAGATGGCCGAAATCCCGTTTGACCGTCGAGTAGATGCAGACGATGAAGGCCAACAGGCAAAAGTGCCAAAGGCCACGATCCTGCAGATCGCTCAATTCACATTGCAGACGACGCTCCACAAGGCACCAGGCGACCATGGAGCCAACGATGTAGGGCAAGACCCGGACGAAGGGACTGATGTAGATCAAAGAGCCCGTGGCATAGACCGAGTCAAAGGAGAACTCAAACTTGTGGCTGATGCCGATGCCATACGACCAGATGATGGTGGCCAATAATCCACCCACAGTCGCAAACTGTGCAAGTTTTGGGCGCCTAAGAAAAGATTGGATTTTACTAAAGATTTGCTGGAATTGATGTCATCTAAAACTCACTTGGCATAGAGAAACAAGATCGCGTTGGCCAGCACAAAGAACTGCATGTCACAGGCCAAGCTCCAGCTCCAGTTGAGGCACATTTCGCGATGGTCAAAGAGATTCTGGATGAACAGGAGGTTGCGCCACCAGTGCTGGGTGCACAGCTCATCGAAGCGCTCGTTGATGTGGTAAACCGAAGTGTCGCCAATGTAGGCGAATGCCAGATCCACGCTGCCCATGACAATTAGGTAGAGTGGACCCAGTCTCAGGTAGCGATGGAAAAGCAGCTTGCCATACAGCTTGGCATTTGCTAGAAGACCATTCTGACGCACTGCATCCATTTGCTTCGTATTTCGCAAAAAGTTGTACGTCTGTAGAAAGCCACTGAAAGGAGGGAAGGGAGGTTAAAAATGAGTACAGATAAAGATTGAGAGCTAAACCCTTACCTGATGGTAAAGAAGACATCCACCAGCAATGGAGCGGACGAAACATACTGGAAGAAGACCTGCTCCGCATAGGATATGAGCACCGCTTTGTTGGCCACCGTGTAGTACATGTACCAAAAGACATGGAATATCAATATGAAGATGGCACACAACGATCGCAGTCCATTGAGCAAAGGAATATCGCGTGAGTTGCTCTCCCGCCTGGCAAAGATCTTTCGCCAATTGCTGCTCACATCATAGCAGCTGACAAAGTCCTGCAGGGGATGCCATTTGAGCATTGAGTGCAGGGCTCGCCACAGCTCCGATTCAACTGGCGCCAGTCCAGCGCCTTCCCCCTCTGGACCCTCTGCAGGCAGCTGCTTGCCAACCCTCAGTTGCTGAGCGCACAACATGAAGGCACAGGTGGCCAAAACAGAGGCGACCACAAGTTTAAAACTCAGGCGATCATAGAATGTTTCCCTAAGTTTCAGATCCTTCATGTATAGCACTTCGGGCTGCATCTCAAAGATGTCGTTGTCGGCAAAGCTGCCACTCACATAATCACTGGTCAATCCCTTGATCTCCGATGACTGGCAAGAGCTGGGCAAGCAGAGTCCAATGTGTAGGATTTGCTCCGACATGAGCTTTATCTCCACCTGCCAAGGTGAGCTGTGTCGCAGATACACAACGCGATAGTCCATGTCAAATGGCGCCTGCTGCGTAATCAGTCCATAGTGCATCACACGCTCATAGTTCCTGGACAACGTGATGCCCACCGGACGCTGGACACTGCGACAGGCCTCCCGACTGCCCAGCCAATAGTTTTGACCGAATATAAAGCCCGATGACTTGCTGCCAGATGCATCAAGAACTGCAAAAGTTAATGTTGAAGGACAAAAACATGAAAAATAAAGATAACAAATCTTAAAAACTATTCCTATATTTCAACATTTTTCATTTTTAAAATACTCATACGATAGTTCTTGTAAACTTTTTTCTGAGGTAAGTCTGCATTTCTGATTATTAATCGAGCATATTGAAAAATGATTTTTAAAAGCCTTATGTATATTTATTGTAAGCAATATTTAATTTAAATTTATGTAAATCCTTCAAATTATGAATTAAGATTTGAGGTGTATTTTTTTTATTTTTTGAGCATTATAAATATTTATTTATCATACGTTTACAAATTTAAACTGAATTTAATTTAAGGCTTGAAAATAGTTTTTTAAATAGATGATTTAAGTAAATCATGACTTTAGATTTCAGATGTACTTTTTTTTTTAAATTTTTGACTGTTATAAACTTATGTATATTTATCATTAGACCTCGGATTTTGCATACTTCCATATTTTTCATCAGATTGTTACCAAACTTTGTATTTAAGTATTTTATAATTAAAAAAAAAAACATTTTCAATTTTATTTTCAACGAACCGAACTTTGGTGTTATCAGAATTTACCTATCTTATTCCTTTAAGAATATGCAAATATGCAAAATCCGAAGTCTATTTATCATACATTCACAAATTTAAGCTGAATTTAATTTAAACCTTGCAAATAGTTGCTCAAGTAAATTATGATTTTTTGAGAGGAGTTTTTTAAAATTGGTTGACTATTAAATTATAATCGATTGACAGAAAATGAAGGGAACCATCTGCTTTTTTTTATTAAACAAAATACGAACCTTTCATTGCCCAAGGTTGTTTATTGAGGATTCCCCGCTGCACGTGCTTCAACTGAGCGTGACAAACCGCGTTCACGTTGCTCGTGTTGGCCACTTCTGTCAGGCCATAGATGACAGAGCTGCGTGTCAGATGTGCTCCATGTCTGCCAGCTTCAGTGACATCCTCCAATGAGTCCTTGTCCGTATGGAGAGGCACTGACGCTGTTAGGGACCAGACGCTTGTGCCATTGAGTATGTGGTGTCTGTATTGATGAAGTCGCAACGTCGAGTCGTTAAGCTCAGCTCGACAGTTGCAGTTGCAGAGATGCCAGAGGAGAAGACCCAGCATCAGAGCTACAGCTCTTCCATATCCGCGTCTGTTCATGGCGCCAAGACCGCGTTCAAGCGGTTCAACTGAAAGCCAATGAATAAAAGCAATTGTCAATGCTTCGGATAGTACTCGTACCCATGTACCCATACCCATACCCCATATGAATAAATTCGAGTGTATTCGAGTGGTGCCATTACAAATGCTAACAAATGCTTTTACCGGGCATACAGGGCGTATACAAATACAATTAGTGGACATGTGAGTACATAGTTACGGCTAGAGCATTTCCCACCGGAACTCGACTTTATTCATTACTGAAACTAAGTGACAACTGTTATCGAAGTCCAGATGGATGTCAACTCATTAAGAGCTGTGTTTATTGTACGTGTCGCACCCGAAATCGAATCGTTCATGACTATGGCCATAGATCGAACGGGTTTCAGATTCAGATTTCAGGCAAACAAATCAAGTTCAAATATCAATTACCCCTTACACACTTTTTTAGGACTTAAGTGCGTTCCAAGGTCAGCTATATACTCACATATATGTACATATATGTGTTGCATTGGATTAGTTTATAGCCCATTGAAGAGGGGGAGAGCTAAAATTGAAAACAAAATACTCGCACTCAAAATCACAAGTCATTCGAAGGTTAATTGAGGTGTCTGTCAATTTTGCACTGCCAATTTATGCCTCAATACCCATGTCGACTGCCGATTGATTCACAAAAATCTCAAAAGATCTTTACAATAAATAATAAAATTAATTAACTAAAGAGGCTTGTTTATCAATCCCAATTGTCATATGAGTACTTATTATTATTAGGCATAAGATCCAACTCAAGCTAAAGCTAATTATTAATTTCTTTCAATTCAATATACGTACATTTGTATGTACACATTTGGCAAATTCTTTTATATTTATAAATATTTATCCCGATTCATCAATTATGAGTATTATTTACTCAATTGTTCAAAGATTCGTTAAGTACCTGGGGGACACTTGCGAATAAGAAATGAGATAAATCTCATCGGGGACTCATGAATTTATTTCGCGCATGTGTGACATGTGCAAAAAACAAAATCGAATCCATTAAAAGACAATGTAAATATATGTAAATATGTACATAATATATTTTATACATATGAACTATAACTTGGAGTCGGAGTCTGACATGGTTTCGCTCGCTGTATAGTATAAGCTTTAACCAGGCCCGTTTCGATAGCTGCTTAGTTAATTGCTTTTCGATGAAACTGAAACTGAAACCATTTCAAGGGCATTCCGCCTTTGGGTTTCGCATCTCTATCTCTTTTTCTTTTTCATGGTTTTATTCCATGCAAATGAGCCGGCACCTTCACATTCAGAGATTCAGTGGCATCCGTTTCAATAATGCCCATTTTTGGCAACTTAATAAACAAACAAAGGTTTTGTAATAATTTTTGGCATTTATTTTCGGTTCACGATCGATGCTCCGCGTAGGTTTTTGATGATGGGCGTTAATAATTTGAATTCGAATCGTTATTAGGCACACTTTGTTGCACACTTATGAATGTAGATTATATTCCAATGAAGGTCGTCTATAAAGAAATACTATGCATTTTGCTTAATTGCAAAAAATGACAAGTATGCATATTTTACATGTACTAATCTAGGATAGATAATAGATTATACGAGTATTTTTAGTCTTATTTATTTTGTTTATTTATTTTATTTATTTATTTTATTTATTTTATTTATTTTATTTATTTTATTTATTTTATTTATTTTATTTATTTTATTTATTTTATTTATTTTATTTATTTTATGTTTTTTTTTATTTTATTTATATTATTTATTTTATTTATTTTATTTATTTTATTTATTTTATTTATTCTATTTATTTTTTTTTATTTATTTTATTTATTTTATTTGTTTTATTTATTTTATTTATTTTATTTATTTTATTTATTTTATTTATTTTATTTATTTTATTTATTTTATTTATTTTATTTATTTTATTTATTTTATTTATTTTATTTATTTTATTTAATTTATTTATTTTATTTATTTTATTTATTTTATTTATTTTATTTATTTTATTTATTTTATTTATTTTACTTATTTTATTTATTTTATTTATTTTATTTATTTTATTTATTTTTTTTTATTTTATTTATTTTATTTATTTATTTAATTTTTTTTTTATTTTATTTGTTTCATTATGTGTCAAAATCATCAGAACAAATTGACTTACTTTAATTATAACACCAACTATTTCGAATTAAATCCAAGGCGAACAATACGCAACTTTCGATTAAATATACATAAAAGTATGTAGTTAAAGTTTTCACCTTTACACTGTTGGTACTTAATTATGTCTTCACTTTATTTCTGGAGCAATCGTTAGTATACGTATTTATAAAAACCAATGAAAAAGCTTTATAAAACGTCACAAAAAACCACATTAAAACTTAATCTAAATTCGCTTAATTTTTGCTTGGGTTGCGCACGTACGAGTCTGAAGTTTACCGAGAAACTGTTGCGCCCTGCGTTTCGTCTTGAACATTTATAAACTCGGCGACCGAACAGCAGCACGTGAACAGGTAGCAGCATCAACAACAACAGCAACGACAACATCAGCCGCCGCTTTGTCGCTACAAGAGATTGAGCGACAACAACAACAATCATAACACACACTTCACTTCATCATCAGCGCCGATCATCAAAACAAAAGACGATAGTAAGCAAAACGTTTTCAGGTTTCTTAGCGACTTTTTCGTAACCGTTTGTTGTCATTTCGCCTCACCGGCGTGCATTTCCAAGCTACCACTTCTGATCTCGGCTGATGGAAAGTACGTCACAAGGTGAGCATGCAGTTCTTGTTACTCATTGAAAGACGCGTTCATTGATCTTTATTGATAATGGGCAACTTCCATTTCCGCAATTGTAAGGGTGTGGCAATATTTAGCTTGTTAAAAGGGCACTTAATTGATCCCTTTATCACAAACTCAATTAAATTTGTTAACTGGGCGCCAACATTTTTCTTTCTTAAGTTCTTAAGTACAACCGATTTACTTCATTATTGTTGACAGCAGTAGTCTTTTATTTTTATATTATGTTCTTTAGGAATTCATTAAAAGCTTCGCAATATATACGGCCTAGAAAGAGACATAAACAAATATTTGAAAATCAAAATTCCGCTACATAAGTTGACACATTGAGCTGGCAGCACTATGCTTCTTATCGCCCGACCGCCACATTTAATGCTGTGGCGCCAGCTGTTGTCTGTTTTGAGAAAAAGAAAATTAAGATAAGCCAACATGGTAACGCCGTCCAGCACATTCAAGTAATACAAACAATAATCGATTTACTATTATTTAAAAAGCTATAAGTTAAAAACAATTTTGATGAGAGAAGTGCAGCAACAGAATTTTGTTGGCAAAAGAAAAGTAATTGTTGTTTTATTTCTTTTTATTGTAAAACGTTAATTTTTATTCAAAATTTAAACAATATCGAACGTTCCGCTTTAAAGGTGCCCACACACGACAAGCAAGCACGATGAGCATGCTCGGCACGTTTATATATTTTGTTGTTCACAGACGGCGAGCGTATTTGTAATAAATATTTTTTCTTGTGTGAGTCGATGTCTACTTGTTGACGTTCAAAAGAAAATGATATTTTTTATTTAATGCTCGCACACCACTCCACACTCGACAGACTTTTGAGCTAAGAATTTTAATTTTTCCCAAATCATCGCGCCGCTCGCCAACTAGACCACACACGTTCAAAATTTTAGCGAGCCGAGCATGCTTATCAAACATACTTGTCGTGTGTGGGCACCTCAGTATATTTTTCATGAGAAGAAGTTTATAAAATAGCAAAAATTGAAGTGAAACGACGCGAAAAATACAATCGCAATAAAAATAGTAAATTTTAGTGCAAAACGACGCGCAAACGATAACTAAAAGGTGCAATTGCTAATTAATACACAGCCTAAACGAGAACGAAAATTGCGCAGCATATAATTCCAGCTTCAGGAAAAGAGCCATAAAAATCGATTCTCCAACGAAGTCACAGTCAGTCATACGGGCCAAGAGAGTGACTTTTCGCGCGGGCGTCGGTGGAGCGCCCAGTGCTTGCTCTTTATGTTTTTTTGCCTACTTACTTGCCAAAAGTCCACCCAAGACACTGTTCGTTTTTAAAAGTGTGTGTGTGCATTTTAATGTGTGCGTGTGAGCTATTGTTGTTTGTTTGCGAAACCAGCTAAAATCGGACAGGACAACGCGTAATTATAATTAGGCAGCAATACAACTAATTTTAAGCAAATATTTGAACGCGTATACGACGAACTCCGTGCAAATAAAGAAGATTCCAACACAATAGAGCGACAATAACAAAATATAATAAAAGGGGAAAAAACCTGTGTGTGTACACTATACGCTATGTACATGTGTGTGTAATGTATAACGAAAGTCAAGAATGAAATGGAAATATTTGTCCAGTCGCAATCCGCCCCACATGACGTACTACAACTGCACCAACAACAACAACAACTGTTAGGCGTGTGCGTGGCGCTAATTGAATCGCTCACTCAATTTGGAACTACATACTAATACTACTGCAAGTTTGAGCTGCGAGCTCCTGTTTGTGAGTCACCTGCCCCAAAAAAAAAGATTGCGTGCCACTGTGCCACACATAATTCTCGGCGGGCATCAACGAAAATAAAAAATAACAAAAATTGGATATCAGACAGCAACAACAGCAACAGCAAATACCGTCCCAGTCAAATCCCTTTTGGAGTATTATTCGAACAGTGTGTGAGGTGGGTGCATGAATCAGACGCACCCACACTCCCGCAACACACACACACGCACACACGTCTATCAAAGTAAAAGTGAGAGTACGTCAAGGCCTTCACGATGTCAAGTGATAAGATCAAAGTTGCTGTGAGGGTGCGACCCTTTAATCGCCGTGGTAAGTACAACAACAACAACGATAACAACAAGAACAACGACTGCAACTCACTTTAAAGTTAAGTAATCAGCTCGTTAAATGAAAGATGATTTCCATTGTTTTGCATTTCCCCCATTGGGGCTGCAGTCTATGCGGTGTTTTCTGCCTTTTGTCTGAGCTGCAATCAATAATGCACAAGTCAGCAGTATGTATGTATGTATGTATGTAATGTTGTCGTACTCATACTCTATTTTCGGGATAACGAAATTTGCATAGTTGTTACGTTGTTACGTTGATTTTCTTGGTTCTTTCTCATGCAAATGTTGTTTCCTTTGCTTGTGTGCAAAAAGGTCGCCTCGTTTTTCAATGCAACGCCAGCAACTTTTCTTTTGTTTTTGTTTTTGCGCTGACAGCCTTGCAGAGTGACTTACTGAATGGCTGACTGACTGACTAACTGACTAACTGACTGGCTGACTAACTGACACTCTGACTGACAAACGATTTTCATTTCCAGCTAATTTTTCGTTTCTATTGACGGTTTGCATGAGGTGAAACCATCGTCGAGTGCTGCAAGTGCAAAGTAAACGCAAAGGCGAAACACTGTTTCCACTTCCAATGTCAAGCGACGATCATTCTTTTGGCTTATCCATGACTCACACATACACAGAGTGCAACGGAAACGCAGCTAAAGACAGAGAGGGAGGGAGAGAAACAGGGGCTGTCAATTTGTGCCCCTCTGGGGCGTCAAGTGGAAGTCATTTGCCATTTACTTTTTCGCATATGTTTCGTGTTGTATCACACACAACAAACAAACACACACACACACATCGATGCGCATATATGTATATATTTATATACTTGTATTCCTTTTGCTCTGTTCCCATCTGCTGCTGCTGCTGCTTCCACATGTTGCCAAATCACTTCTTTATTTGGGGCTGGTTTGTGTCATGTTTCGATTGTTATTCATTCGCCTCGCTTGATTCACTGACAGGTGTATAGTCTGCGAGTGTGAGTGTTTGTCCATATGATAAGCTCGTCTAGATCAAGTACATACTTACGTACACATATATACAAAAATGTTATCAGTGCTGATAATGCAACTGATACAGGCATAACGTTTAGTTGTCGTACTAATATGTTACACATTCTTCAATTACCATGAAAGTTTACTTATTTTTGACAATTTCCTCATCAATTTTGTGACATCTTACGCATCGTTCCGCATTTGGGCCATTTGGCTGATGACGACCTCTTCAAGTCGCAATCCTAAGCAGCAAAGCGTAAAATCAAAACTATATTGAAGCAACAACAAACACACACACACACATAGTGAACTATACAAACACAAAACAAGCAAATGAGCAGTTGCTCGAAATGAAGTCAGAGCTCGAAAGCTACTACCAAAAAGCTTAACCTGTTTTCCATGCCTTCTAACCAACCTGATGTTTGATGTCGTTTGTCTCTTGCTAATCGTCTATCTCGCTCTTTGTGTGTGTGTGTGTGTGTGTATGTTTATTGTGTCTGTTTGTATGTTAATTTCAACATCGGACAATGGCAAACGGCGAACGCATAACGAGACTTTAAGGTTATAGCGGAGAAATGCCCAAATCATCGGCTGCCTGAGCTGGCCAACTAACCAGAACTCATTCACTCACAAATTGGGGGCAACTCATCAAATTATTTATGGCACACCTTTTGTTGCAAGCAGCACACACACACACACATACACATTCACATTCACAGGCTGTCAATGATGGTCAATGTTGATGTGCGTCCTTTGTGGTTTCTCGGCTTTCTCTCTGTTTCTCTCAGTTTCAGTTTCTGGTATTTTCTGCCCTTTCGCCATGTCCATTTTCCATGTCACGTCGGATTTATTTTTGCAATGCGACGCGCAACGGATGCGAGTGACCAGCGCCAGGAGCAACACATAAAACAAACAACAAACATGTGTACAAGTACAGTGAAGCCTAGTCAAGTTGAGTCACACGTTTTATTGGTTTCTCTTTGGGTTTATTAGAAAACTAAACTAATTTTTACTGAAACATAACTAGTTTATTTGTATATACAACGGTGGACAAAAGTATTTTAAAAAAAAAAAAAAAAAAAAAAAAAAAAAAAATGAGTTTACTTCATGGAAAGTTTGGCATCAATGGAAAGGTCTTTTGAATTTCTTCGAATGATGTAGTAATTTCTTAACCCATTAAACCACTACCGAAATTTTTCAACATTTGTAAACGTCAATTTTCAACTTTTTTCTCGATTTTTAAAAAATTTTTTGGATGCAGAAAGTTTTTAAACAATTTAATTAGTACTGTAAAGAATTTTTCGCTAGTAGTTTTAAAATTTTGAAATGGCGAAAAAGGCCCTTTTTCTCATTTTCATGCAAAAAGTGCCTTTTTCGCCATTTTCAAAAAATTATAAAAAATACTAGCGAAGAGATATTTGAAACATATTTTTGCAGTTACTAATTAAATTGTTTAAAGAAACTTTCTGCATCAAAAAATTTTTTTGAAAAAATCAGGAAAAAAGTTGAAAAAGTTGACGTTTACAAATATTCGAAAATTTCAATGGGTATTTAATGGGTTAAGGAAATTACTACATCATTCGAAAGGAATTCAAAAGACCTTTCCATTGATACCAAATTTGAAAAGAAGTAAGCTCACAATTTGGCTAGAACTAACTTTAAAAGGGTGCCAAAATACTTTTGGCCACCG
>JBAMBJ010000083.1:0-153025 GCA_037043495.1 Drosophila recens
TACATTCCGCATGTAAATCGGTTGAGTTTCTACAAAGTTATGGGACTTGTCAAATTTCGCATTTTTAGATCAAAAGACGTGAATAGAGGTTCAGGGGTAAGACCAAATTTTAAACAAAATTTTTTTTTTACAATTTTAATATTGTTGAGTCAATTTACTCATGTTGAGGCCAAATTATGATCAAAATGACATTCCGCATGTAAATCGGTTGAGTTTCTACAAAGTTATGGGACTTGTCAAATTTCGCATTTTTAGATCAAAAGACGTGAATAGAGGTTCAGGGGTAAGACCAAATTTTAAACAAAATTTTTTTTTTACAATTTTAATATTGTTGAGTCAATTTACTCATGTTGAGGCCAAATTATGATCAAAATGACATTCCGCATGTAAATCGGTTGAGTTTCTACAAAGTTATGGGACTTGTCAAATTTCGCATTTTTAGATCAAAAGACGTGAATAGAGGTTCAGGGGTAAGACCAAATTTTAAACAAAATTTTTTTTTACAATTTCTAATATTGTTGAGTCAATTTACTCATGTTGAGGCCAAATTATGATCAAAATGACATTCCGCATGTAAATCGGTTGAGTTTCTACAAAGTTATGGGACTTGTCAAATTTCGCATTTTTAGATCAAAAGACGTGAATAGAGGTTCAGGGGTAAGACCAAATTTTAAACAAAATTTTTTTTTACAATTTTAATATTGTTGAGTCAATTTACTCATGTTGAGGCCAAATTATGATCAAAATGACATTCCGCATGTAAATCGGTTGAGTTTCTACAAAGTTATGGGACTTGTCAAATTTCGCATTTTTAGATCAAAAGACGTGAATAGAGGTTCAGGGGTAAGACCAAATTTTAAACAAAATTTTTTTTTTACAATTTTAATATTGTTGAGTCAATTTACTCTTGTTGAGGCCAAATTATGATCAAAATGACATTCCGCATGTAAATCGGTTGAGTTTCTACAAAGTTATGGGACTTGTCAAATTTCGCATTTTTAGATCAAAAGACGTGAATAGAGGTTCAGGGGTAAGACCAAATTTTAAACAAAATTTTTTTTTACAATTTTAATATTGTTGAGTCAATTTACTCATGTTGAGGCCAAATTATGATCAAAATGACATTCCGCATGTAAATCGGTTGAGTTTCTACAAAGTTATGGGACTTGTCAAATTTCGCATTTTTAGATCAAAAGACGTGAATAGAGGTTCAGGGGTAAGACCAAATTTTAAACAAAATTTTTTTTTACAATTTTAATATTGTTGAGTCAATTTACTCATGTTGAGGCCAAATTATGATCAAAATGACATTCCGCATGTAAATCGGTTGAGTTTCTACAAAGTTATGGGACTTGTCAAATTTCGCATTTTTAGATCAAAAGACGTGAATAGAGGTTCAGGGGTAAGACCAAATTTTAAACAAAATTTTTTTTTACAATTTTAATATTGTTGAGTCAATTTACTCATGTTGAGGCCAAATTATGATCAAAATGACATTCCGCATGTAAATCGGTTGAGTTTCTACAAAGTTATGGGACTTGTCAAATTTCGCATTTTTAGATCAAAAGACGTGAATAGAGGTTCAGGGGTAAGACCAAATTTTAAACAAAATTTTTTTTACAATTTTAATATTGTTGAGTCAATTTACTCATGTTGAGGCCAAATTATGATCAAAATGACATTCCGCATGTAAATCGGTTGAGTTTCTACAAAGTTATGGGACTTGTCAAATTTCGCATTTTTAGATCAAAAGACGTGAATAGAGGTTCAGGGGTAAGACCAAATTTTAAACAAAATTTTTTTTTACAATTTTAATATTGTTGAGTCAATTTACTCATGTTGAGGCCAAATTATGATCAAAATGACATTCCGCATGTAAATCGGTTGAGTTTCTACAAAGTTATGGGACTTGTCAAATTTCGCATTTTTAGATCAAAAGACGTGAATAGAGGTTCAGGGGTAAGACCAAATTTTAAACAAAATTTTTTTTTTACAATTTTAATATTGTTGAGTCAATTTACTCATGTTGAGGCCAAATTATGATCAAAATGACATTCCGCATGTAAATCGGTTGAGTTTCTACAAAGTTATGGGACTTGTCAAATTTCGCATTTTTAGATCAAAAGACGTGAATAGAGGTTCAGGGGTAAGACCAAATTTTAAACAAAATTTTTTTTTACAATTTTAATATTGTTGAGTCAATTTACTCTTGTTGAGGCCAAATTATGATCAAAATGACATTCCGCATGTAAATCGGTTGAGTTTCTACAAAGTTATGGGACTTGTCAAATTTCGCATTTTTAGATCAAAAGACGTGAATAGAGGTTCAGGGGTAAGACCAAATTTTAAACAAAATTTTTTTTTACAATTTTAATATTGTTGAGTCAATTTACTCTTGTTGAGGCCAAATTATGATCAAAATGACATTCCGCATGTAAATCGGTTGAGTTTCTACAAAGTTATGGGACTTGTCAAATTTCGCATTTTTAGATCAAAAGACGTGAATAGAGGTTCAGGGGTAAGACCAAATTTTAAACAAAATTTTTTTTTACAATTTTAATATTGTTGAGTCAATTTACTCATGTTGAGGCCAAATTATGATCAAAATGACATTCCGCATGTAAATCGGTTGAGTTTCTACAAAGTTATGGGACTTGTCAAATTTCGCATTTTTAGATCAAAAGACGTGAATAGAGGTTCAGGGGTAAGACCAAATTTTAAACAAAATTTTTTTTTACAATTTTAATATTGTTGAGTCAATTTACTCATGTTGAGGCCAAATTATGATCAAAATGACATTCCGCATGTAAATCGGTTGAGTTTCTACAAAGTTATGGGACTTGTCAAATTTCGCATTTTTAGATCAAAAGACGTGAATAGAGGTTCAGGGGTAAGACCAAATTTTAAACAAAATTTTTTTTTTACATATCTAATATTGTTGAGTCAATTTACTCTTGTTGAGGCCAAATTATGATCAAAATGACATTCCGCATGTAAATCGGTTGAGTTTCTACAAAGTTATGGGACTTGTCAAATTTCGCATTTTTAGATCAAAAGACGTGAAAGAGGTTCAGGGGTAAGACCAAATTTAAAACAAAATTTTTTTTTACAATTTTAATATTGTTGAAAATAATTTACTCATGTTGGTACCAAATTATAGCATGAAACCACGATTCTGCATGTAAATCGGTTGAGCGAAAATACGTAATTGAACGAAGTACATACAGTTTACGTATTGCTCAAGTATTTTTAAGTTTTTATTTTTGGGGCATCACATTAAAAATTTCAATTAATGTTTATTAAAAAATTAAAAATAGAATTTATAGTAAATAAAAGTAATAATTAATAACATAACATAATTAATAACAAACAGAATTAATATTAATTAATCAATATATTTTCAAATTGATTATTTGTGCGGTATCTAACCGTCGTAGATTAACATTAAGATTGCATTGTATTTGAGATTTATTCAAGCAATCGCCCGCTATACGCAAACATTCTCTCTCATACACACACTCAGAAAGACACACTCACCTCTCACCTCGCTCTTGGACTCTGCAAAAGGTTGACCGTTACGCCCTCGCACGCTCCCATTACGCAAAAATGGGCGCCGCCTTTGCATTCTTCCACTTGCCGCATTTATCGCCGCTTGGCAACTTGTCACACGATTCTCATGGGCGACGTCGTCGTCGTCGTCAGCGTCAGCTTCGTCGTCTTCGACGTCGTCGTAGTCAAGGACATTGCATTGAACTTGAACGGGGGTTGGCTGCGCTGGCTTTGGCACTGGTGAATTGCAGTTAGCTGACGCTAGGGGGCGTGTTCACTTGCAGTCCGCACTCAATGCGTTGCGTGCGCTCTCTCTGTTAATGGCTCTTCACTCAAGTTGTTTGTTGAACTGAGTTGAGTTGAGTTTCACTCGAAATGCGCCTCTGAATATGCAATGGAATTTTCAATTAGCTGTCGCAGCTTTTGGGGAATTTTACCCACTGCGTGGCCACTGCATAAAATGCATAATTTAACTGTGCAATATTTGAATAACTCTGTTGTTGCTGACGTCAACACAACAATAACAGCAACAAGAACATGCGACACGGAAATGCTTTTCAACTTTAAACTTTGCTGCTAAATTTAGAAGCCTAAAAGCAAAAAGCCAGCTAAACCATAGCACAAATATAGTTAGTGGGCGTTGTTGTTGTTGTATTTATAGCACAGTTGGCTTTTGGTTTTGTCGCTGCAGTAAAAAAGTGTTGCATACTTTGTGGCGTTTTATTTTTGTGTTTGCTTAGCTGTCAACATTTAGCGCCTTCTGCTAATCAAAACACTCAAAACAACCAAAAACAGCTGTCTTGATTTGCTTCTGTGTGTGAGTGTGAGAGTGTGTGTCTTTGTGTGTTTGGTTTTATGTTTGCGGTCATTTCCGGCGACATTTACCAGTCGATTAGAAATGCAAATAGCATTCACTTGCATTTGCTTAGACCTGACTTTTAGATAGGTAAACACGGTAAAAGACAGCCGGGTGGTGTGGCAAGTGAAGTGGAGGAGTGAAAGGGAGTGGTAGGGTGGTGTAGGGAGGGGGTGGGCTGCTTGTCGCCTGGTTTATCAATTACAGGCACAGTGCCAAAGTCGCAGACAGTTTACAGCCAACGCCACTTGCCACAAGTCGATGTGGCGTTTATTTCAAGGACATGAAAATGAATATATAGTCTTGGCATTTAATATGCAATATGCGAGGGCTGCTATTGAACATTGTCGAAAATTGTTACTAGTTTCAAGTAATATTCAATAGTTTTATGCAATATTTTAACAACAAGAAATAGGTTTGTGTGCAGTTTAAATTTTTTCTTTTAATTCATTAAGTTCTTATTCTTTTTGTATTCCAGATTTTATTTATTTTATTTATTTAATTTATTTAATGTCAACTAAGAGCAGTTGACAGTAAAAATTAAAGTATAAAGTATAATAAATATAAAAATTAAGTTAAATATTTATTAAACTGAAAAGATAAAAATTAATTTAAAGTATAAAATAGTAAATTGAAAATTAAAATCTGGGGGTATTAAAAATTATAAATGATCCAACATTCGTTGCAAGGATTGGGAAAAACCCAGAAAAACCCAATCAGATCAAAAGTATTAGTAGTAATAGTTAATAATATTACAAATATTGGAAATTAGTAAGGTTAGGGATTTCTAGAAAGGAAGAGGAAAAGGGAGGATTTCAAGGAGGGGAGAGAGAGATTTTGTTATTGTAGGTGTAAGAAAAGTTTTGAGGAGAGCTAATTTGTAAGTTAAGTTGAAATATTTTATAAAAGAACAAAGTTCTTCGTGCTAAAGATTAATTTGCTGCTGATTGCTCCTATGACAGATATCCGATATTAACCAAAATTGGTAAAAATTTTAAGTTACGATATCTCATAAAACATCAAAGTTTTTCATACTAAGCAGTTCTCTCGTACTGTTAGCTTTGACCCACTTACAGGTTGAATTTCGCAAAACGCTTTCTGCACGATTAAATTATTTCAGCTATGTTGTGTGAAAATTTCAGCTTTCTAGGTTTAACCGTATAGCCAACACGCTGATATGATAGTCAGTCAGTCAGGAAAAAGAGTTTAACATATATAAATTAACTTTTCTCAAAATTATTATAGTACGAACTTTTTTTTGGTACATCTTAGTAGTAGGGTATTGTTTTGTTTTTATAGCTATTTATTATTACATTAAGGCCCAAATAAAAAGTTTCCATTTGTATTTTTTTAATTCTATATTTTTTTAAAAATTGTCTATCCCCATGTATTAGAAGCTTATTCATTTTTTTCAATTCCTAAATAGTGACAGCTGTATTTTCTCAATTATTTGAATGACCCTCGCCAGTGTAAAGCAATTCCCCTGCCTCTTGCCTGCCCCCCTTATGGATGACAGTCCAGCAGAAGTAGAAACAAAAGCGAAAGCGAAACTGAAACTGAAGTTGCAGCTGACCAAAGTCACGAAGTGAATGGATTGAACTTCGCTTTGGGTTGGGTTTGAGTTCGTTTAGAACCTTGTCGAAGTCAGTATTTGCATACCAAGTTGTTGTTGTTGTTGCTATTGTTTTTGTTGCTAGTTTGTTGTTGCTGGCTTGTTGTTGCTGGTTTGTTGTTATCTGCCGCAGCGGAAATGCAATGCGGCTGTGTTTGTTGACTATGTGGTAACGTGCAACTTGCTACTTGCAACTGACTCTCGAATGATTGACACCGCGTTGCACGCAGCTTGCATTTTGATAGCTCCTCCCCCCTCCTCCATCGCCCCTTTTTGCGCTCTAGCAAATGGCAAACAAATTGGTATCTATAATAACATTTATTTGGCTTTATTTTAGTTGCGATTCGAGCTCATAAAACTAAATTGCATTGTCTTTGATTTTCGTCTATTTTTTTTTTCAATATTTTTTGCATAAATGTGCAATCTACAAGTTCGTATGTATGTGCGGGTATGTGTGTGTGTTGGGGAAATCCTTTTGCGTGCCTGGCACCTGATGGTGCGACTTTAGGATTTAGTTCTCGTTTGGTTTTTCCTTTGCGCACTAATGGCTTGTTATATAGCATAAAATCGTGTTATCCCATAACTGTGAAGTATATGCATGTATATGTGTGCACGTATATGTATGTGTGTTTGTGTGTGCATTTGACAGGCTGTATAAGCTATTGGTTTTTAATAGCGCGTTTCGTGCGCATGAAAATGGATTTGATGGCATATCATCAATAACAGGCAGCAGGAACTGAGCTGAAATAAAAAAACCAAGTGAACGAAGAAACAAACAAAGAACCATCATAATGTTTGTTAAAATATTTATGCAAATGTATGTGTGGGAGTGTAAGTGTGTCTGTCAGTGTATGTGAGTAAGTGTGGCATAAATAATACATTTGTGACTGAGAAATTCCAACTTCTTACTCTTATTGTGCTAATTATTGTTATGGTTATTTATGTTATCAGTATATTTATTATGTATTTATTTAATAAATATGCCAATGTTGTTTTTACTTTTAATTTTATAATAATTTATAATAAGTAATCTTTTCTAAATTTTCATTTGACTAAAATTAAATATGTTCTTGATTATTTGAGTTATTCAACACTCAACTCAAAGTGTTTTATTAAGATCATTTATGAATTTTTCAACTTATTTTTATATATTCAATATTTAACATTATGAGACAGCTTTGCAGAAAGTAAAAAATTTGCATAACAATTGGCACCCCAAATTTATAGCTCTATTTAGGAAAAGCAAAATAGATCTAATTGATAAATTTATTTATCAAGTTATATAATACTAAAACCAGTTAATAATTGTGTACAAATTTCTTTTATTCTCTTTTGCAGATTGATAACTTTACGGAGAGACAGTTGATGGCTGAGATTATTCAAAAGGTAAAGATTTATGCAAATTTTATAAACACTAAATTATAAAACCAGTTTTAAATGGTTGAAATTTTTTCTTGCGTTATCAATTATCAAACAAATTTTTCGGGTATAAAATTGCTGATTCGAAAATGGGGCACGTGAAAAGGATACTGAAAGGGAGCACGAAGTACGCAAGACGCAATACAATTATTAATGTTGGGCAAATTATGCTTGTCTAATGCTCAATATTAATAATTATGTTAGTTTTACACAGGTTGTAAGAAAGACGAGGGAAAAGAGTGTTGTTTTACGCCATTTTGTTGTTGTTGTTGTGGTTGCGGTAACTTCCGGTTCAATAGGGCGGCAAGAGAATACACATTTATTCATTTAACGCCTCATTAATTCATCACTTTCAATAAAATTTTACGCTTACATACATTTTGAGCACACACCTGCTTAGTGTGTGTGTGTGGGTGTGTGTGAGTTAGATATTAACCTCAAGTAGTAACAGTAACAGGACCATGAGTCGCTTCATTAGAGAGACAGTAATGCCACAAAGCTGTTGAATCCTTGCGCTTTAATTAAGCGTGCACACTCTGCCTGAGTATTTGTGTGTGTGTGTGAAACTCATTGAATTTCGCATTAATGTATTAACTTTTATTCAGCGTCAGCATCGCGGAAAATATGTGTAGCATACTTTGAGGCGCAAAAGTTGCACTGACTTTAAAACTCGAGCAAAATTCATGCTGCCAACGCACGTGACCAATAGGCTTTGGCTTATATAAGCTATAAGTCTGAATGCCAACGGAGCGTGAGAGAGAGAGGGACAAAGAGAAGGAGAGAGAGAGAGCAAGACAGTTCGCATACGATTTATATGCAATATATTTGCCAATTACTTGAAAGGATTTTGACAATAAACAGACGCATTTCTATATTTTTTTTTACTAGCACTTGCCACGCCCTGCTCCTCTTCCTCTTTCTCCCCTGCCTCCTTCTGCGTAACAGCAAAATAAACAGCAAATAGCAGCAGCAGCGGGCGTTTAAAAATAACTCCTTGCTGGAATTTCCATAGAAATCTCGTGCATATTGAAAAATGTAAAAATATTGATGTTTTCACTTTGTGTGCTAATTTTAAAAATTATATGTGAAACACACAGAAATTGGCAGCAGCAAGGAAAGTTCATAACACAGGGAGACGATGAGAGAATGGAGAATGGAGAAATTGTATGAGAAGGGCAGACGCTTGCCTTGAGAGATTTTTTCATTCCAAATGCAGTTGCAAGTGCAAATTGTTAGACTTATTTAGCGTCGGCGTCTGTGATAATAAAAATAAGTGATATTTATTTGAAAAACTCGCGCACACTCGTCTCGCCACTTCCATTTCCAAATGCATATCAAGAAAATTATCGAAACCGAAGAAACAGAAACAGAAGCAGCAACACTGAAACAGAAAGCAGAAACAGATGCTCAGGAAAAACGCAGAAGATTTCCTTTCTTTAATTTAGTTGAAGGAGATCGGTAGACAAAGCAACAACACACACCATACACACCATACACACCCAACACACACACACACGCAAAACACACTGTGAGGCCGAAAAACTGAACCAAAATACTTATAGCAATAACAAAAACAAAGAAAACCAAAAATAATACGAAAAATTGCTTTAATTTTAAAATATTTCAGTGTATGTTTATCTATCTATTTGTGTGTGTGCGTGGTTGTGTATGTGTGTGCGCGCGCTTCGGCCTTTCGATTTATTTCGAGCGATCGGCCAGAATTAAGAGCTTTATTAGCGCATCGGCCGAGCAATCAAACGCGTCGCGAGTTCGACAAAACGCAAAAAGGAATCGATATTCCCAGTTTGTTTTTGTCATTTGTTTCCTTTGTGCGTTGTGCGATTTTTGCCGGTATATCGATAGACATTTCGATTGTCGTTAGAGAAAGCCGAACTTGTTTGTTGTTGTTGTTTGTTCAAGTGCTTAGCAATTCATGTATTTAAAAGATTACATTGCTCTACAGCATACCATTTTATACCTTTAATAATTTAATAATATGCCAGGTGTTATCGATAACGTTTATCAACGTATTATAACGATTAATCAATTCAATTTTTCATCGTAATTAATTTAATTTATTTACTTACATGCTTGTTGATAAATTATTTAGGCTTCCAATCTAAGCTATTTTAGAAGTCATCAAATAATTCATATGTAATTTTTTAGGACTGATAACCAAACCATTAAATAACAGTCTAGCTTTTTTTTTGCAATTTGCAATTATAAAAGGACAGCCCGAAACGTAATTGATTATTAAATGGCATTGGTGAATTAAATGGCAAGTGTCTGATGTCTGTTATAATCTCATTAGGTTCATTTTATGTGGATAATACTTTCTTGCCTTTTATTCTACATTCAATCTTGGGAACGGGCTGCTTAGCGTCGTTTTGGCTTTAGGCCAGGCTCAGAGTAAACCGGAAAGCCAAGCCGCAAATCCCTTGTACAAACACTGGAAATAAGAAAAGGAGAGTTTCGTATGAAAACCCCATTAAAATGCTTTGGAAAACGCTCAACTCGAAAAGCTTATCAAACACGCGGCGAAAGTTGGAGGAGGAGGAGGAGAAAACATACTCAGATGGCAATTGGGGTTTGCCACCTGCAATTTTTTTTGTTTCAAGCATTTTCAATTGTTAAGTAGGATTTTATTTGTTGTTATATACATATATTTTTTGGTTTTGTATTTGTCGAAAGGTGCTTCTGGCCGCGTTCGGTCTGCGGAATGGTTGGTTATTTATTTTGGGTTACCTCTAAAATTAAAATGGCTCAAAAACACACAAGACCAACACAACACACACACAACAGCACCAACAACAACAACAATAACAACAACAACAAATAAGAGCGAACAAAAAAGCGTTTTTTATAGAACATTTATTTATAATTATACATTCTCGTTGTATATGCGATTTTCTGCGCCAGTAAAGTGAAGTGTAGGAAATATCGTGCACAGACATATTTTCATTTCGATCCGATTCCGATCCGTTACGATACGATGCGATGCTCAATACTTGCGTGCGTTCAATTATCAGAAGTGAATCAGTGAATAAATATATGTTTATATACATAATCGTTTAAATTAAATGCAAAATCAAATTCAAATTGCAATTTTCGCATCGAAGGACGCGTCTTTCCGTCTCACTTCGTCTTTCGTCTCGCCTCTGTCTCTCTCTTTCCCTCCGCGCAGTTCAATTAACTGTGCAATAATTGACATTTAAATTAACAACAATGTGCTAAATAATTCACCATTTTTTTTTCGCTTTAAAGTGATTCAGTTGGGGTCAAAAAATAATATCGATCTGCGTTTTCTCTGTGTTTTTGTGTTGAAAAGTGAAATTCTGTCAAAGCAATAAAATTTCCCAAAATAAAGTCAAAGAAAACATCTGTTCTTTGTTGTTTTCATACGAAAAATCGCGCAAAGTGAATTACAACAACAACAACAAAAACAACAAAGTCAACGATAACAGCGACAACAACAACAATGTTGTTTAACATAATGCTAAAATATAAATTGAAAATGTTGCCAGCAGCACAAATGTTGCCAACACATGTTGCTGGCCGCCAGATGGCGCTTGGCAAAATCGTTGCTCACAGATGGCGAAAAGACGATCAGCTGCACATAAATGCTGCTAGATGGCGTTCCTCACAATTGTAAGCAATCATTTACTGGGGAATATACAGGGTGGGTCCTAATAGGTATTTTTTTTTTCTTTTTTTTCTCTTTCTTTTTATTAAATATTCTTATTGTTTATTTAATTATTCTGTTATTATTTACAACAACTTAAATTAAACTTATATGCTAACTTCTAATACAACCTAGTCAAAAGGCTAGGTAATGCTAAGGGTCCAAATAGGTGTCGCATTTTTTTGAAGCGATACTGTGCCTATACAAACCCGCACAGATAAGCACTCGTTATTATTTCTTCCACTTAAGTATATTATGAAACCAATTTACTTAAGAAGTCAGTTCATATATTGTCTGTTGAAATTTTGTCAAAAATAAAAGTAAAAAGAGAGCTAATGCAAAAATTGAATTTAGAGGGGGAAAAAAATACCAAAATTTTTAATTCGTTAAAAAATATAGTAGTGAATCGCAGATTTAGGCAATTCACTATTGCCCGCTTCAAAGCAACTTAGAAGTATAAGGAAGTACTTCATTAAATATAAAAAAAAAAGATTTCAATATAAATTACCCACTAGATTTTGTTTTATTAAATAAGTTGGTGCGACACTTATTAGGGCCTACGCTGTATTTTAGTATTAAATATGACCAGTCGAACTTCCCTAACTCGAATCACCATTATCCAAGAAAAAGTTCGAGTTAGGGAGACTTCGAGTTAGGGAATTTTTTTTTTAGTGTTTTAAAAGAAACTACAACATGCATTCAATCATAAGTACAATTCAAATTTAAATTTTTTCTGTTATTTTCAACAACAAGGGATTCCAGTTTGTTCAAGACCTGTTAATATTCTCAAAAATTGGTTTCTTCGTTCTTTTGCCGTATCCAGAATAAGTTCCCTATTCAAATGTCATCATAATTAATATTTCATTTTTAAATATAATGAAAAATGTATTGACTGAGATACCACATTTTTCAGCAACTTTAATTTATTTGGTCTACTTTCAAATTCCTTAACTACTAATAAGTTTGAATATTTCCTTAAACATTTAAGTACACTGATGCGCTGACATAGAAGTACATTTCGAACATGTTTCCTATAGCAAAGTAATTTTTGATGCAATATTCTATCATATTTCATCACCATATGCAAATGTAAATCAACATAACATATTCAAACGATCCGGAAACAAAAGTATAAAATAGAAACGAAAAAAAATGCAAACTTTGTTGGAGATTTTCCCGAAAAATTCGACTTACAGAAGTACGGGCCAATATTTTTGTTCGAGTTAGGGAGAAATTCGAGTTAGGGAAGTTCGAGTTAGGGAGACAGAATTGTATGAAATTTGCTCAGTAAACGCTATTGCCACTCGATTTTGTTCGAGTTAGAGAAACTTCGAGTTAGGGAAGTTCGACTGTATTTTAACTTATTGACAACTCAATTCAATTCTAAGCAACAAATGTTAAATTTAATGATACCGAGCAATAACTAAATGTTGTCGTTAGTGTATTGCTGTCAATAAACACTCGGAAATATTCTCAATGCAAACATCCTGCACAGCTGACGTGTTCAACAATGGCTATAAAGCTTCTTAGTTTCCAACTAATCCTTCAAACCACCTGCAGAGTGTTTTCATTCTGCTTTGCTTTCGTTTTATAAGTTGCTTTTCCAGCTGAAGGCTATTACTAAGCGGTTTTACAGCGGGTGTCAATGAATGAGTGTTGCAACAACAACAAACAAGAACTTTGAGTGTTTTCATAGAAACGAGACACATGTGTTAAGCCTTTGAAAGGTTCAGTTAGGGTTTTGAATTATAAAGTGGTTAATACACTTTTCAGATGGAAACCTTTTTTTTTTGGCTTGATTGTAAAATTAAACAAGCGGAAAAGGCAATAGTCGAGTTCTCGCCTATAGGATACCCAGTACTTACTTAAATAAAAATAAAATATTTTGTATTGCATATTTTTAGGTACTTGCAATGCTTAAAAACTTAAAACTGTTTTGCTGATCTTGTTGTGATTAAGTAGGATGATAGCTTATAATATTAGATAACGTTAATTATCAAAAAATACGTGATATTCTAAAAGCTGTGCGTGTAGTGGGTTTTTGCGGAGGTTTAGAGAGGCGTGGCAAAATTTAAAAAAAAAACAACCTGTGCCTTATACATAGAAGTCTGGGTGTCAAATTTGGTTGTTCTAGTTCTTATAGTCTCTGAGGTCTAGGTGCTCACACAGGACATGTCCATACCGATGTCGATGCTGATTAAGAATGTATACACTTTATAGAGTCGGAGATGCTTCCTTCTACCTGTTACATACATTGCAACGATTACAATATACCCTTTTACTTTTTTTCTAAGTAACGGGTATAAAAAATTAGACATTAAGTTAAAGAAAAGTGTGTTTCAAAATTCGAACTTATATTCCATAATTTATAATGTATTAAAAATGCCTTTGGCAGAATTTTGTTTAAGTTTGTTTCGCTTACTTTTCAAACTTTCTAAATAACAAAGAATAGTGTATTTTATATTCGACCTTATATTTTTATATTTCTAATGCTTTGAAACTGCCTTGGGTCAGGCTTTGGCTTAGTTTGTCTGTGACTTTTTCTAGGCTTAGCATTCCGCGGGGGAAGCACGACAAGAAGGTAGGGTTAGAGACATGTCTGTCATGCCAATCACATTCGATAAGCGCTTCCGTTTCCGTTGTAATCCAATACGCACATTTGCCAGACTCCACTTGGGTACGACACTCTTCTCATAGTCTATGTAGAGAGTAGACAAGTATATGCATTCACTTGAATCTTATGTATTTTCAGTTAGTTCTCTTTATATACAGACTGGTTGTGTCCCCTTTTTTTTGGCACTCGTCTCGCATATTTTGTGCAAAAAACTTCGTGCAATTCGTTCGACAGAAAAAGAAAAAACTAGAAGCATTAACGACTCTTTCTAAATTGCAACAAAATGTTGTTGTTTATTTACGCAAATTTGTGTAGACTTTGGATGGCTGCCAAAAATTACAAAAGCATCACAGAGGCGACGCCATTTTTCTAGCATTTCAAATGCCAGCCAAAAACCCCAACAACAAAAACAACACAAACAGCACTACAATAAAAACAACAAGCTGCAAAATTATTGTACAAGTTTATTATGGAAATATTTACAAGAATATTTGTGAACTTATTCATTAATTGTTGTGTCTCGGCCTCACATGATGATTTCAATAATATTGCTTGGAGAAAAAGGGCGCATACATGGGAGGGGAATTTACCCCTCTGTCATCTCATTTGTTGTTGTTGTTTGTGCTCAGTGTTTTGGCCAGAGGTGGGCGATGTGCCTGTCTGTGTTCACATAGGGATTGTCATAAAAATCAAGTGAGAAAAAAAGCGCCACAAGCGAAACATTGACAAAAATGTCGAAAATCATGACAAAGAGCCGAAAAGTCGCAGCCCAACAATTTATTATAGACAACTGTATGTTCAGTCTGCATTCCACTTTTATTTTGTGTCTTCCTTTTACACTCTTCTTTCTGTATCTCCCTCTCTCTCTTTATCGCACCGACTGTGAAAAAATGAAAAACTGTAGACAATTTGGACCCGCTGGAAAAGCTCTGTTTGTGTATTCTGCTGGCTGCTTTTGCCGAGGTGCCATGACAACACACACACTCACACACACACATGCTCACGCATCACAACAGATAACAAAGATACTTTAGATACAAAGATACATATGTATACGGCACGGGGCCAGAACTGATCAACGTAGGTGTATGTGAATGTAGATGGATGCGGTTAATGTCGTTGCTGCTGTTGAAGCATTTCATTAGCCACCCACACGCTTGACACACACACACACAGACGTGTACACACACACAAACTCACACTCACAGAGACAACACACTCATGAGCATTCACTACAGGAGAGCACAGCGCCTGGCATGTGGGCGTTGAGACAAGCACGCGCATTTGTCTCTCCGAAATACCCTGTAAACTGAATATTTTATAGGTTGTATCTGTAATAGCACGTTACATTTTATTGGCAATAAAGTGGATCAATTCTTACATGTCAATAATTCTCTGTACTGATTTTATAAATCATTAATAAGTCAACACATCAATTTTTGCTGAAGCGATTTTCAAGTACTTCTTGGACGATATATCGACAGTTCGATTTTATTTTGACGATTTTAACATTTTGTTTTAAAACTCTATGCATAATTTGGATTAACATACATAATAAATCTACAACTTAACAGAATTTCCAAAATAAGTATCAGCTCGATTATAGTACTCTGTTAAACAGTAAACAGTAAATTCTTAATTTTTTATCCAAAGGAGACATAAAAGACAATCATTCATATAAAACAATAATAAAATATTTATATTTTAATATTATAAAATATCTTATTTAAGAAATATGAATTAATATGAATTAAACTGAAACACTGAAAAAATAGACCACTTTCTAAAATCAAGAACATACATCTTAAAAAATATGTTCTTGAAATAAGAATATTTTAAGACCAAATTACTAAAACTAAGAATATTAATCTTGAAAATCGTAAATTCTTAATATAAGAAAAAAATTCTTAAATTTAAATATTATGTTCTTAATATAAGAATATTTTAAAACCAAATTACTTAAACTAAGAATATTAATTTAAAAAAGGTTAAGTTCTTAATATAAGAATAAAAATCTTAGATCTTAGATCTGTTCTCTCAAAATAAGAACAAAAATCTTAAAAATTTTTTCACTTCTTGAAACCAATAATTCACAACTGGTTCTGGCTTCTCAAAGATGACATAAGGCTTGGATCGCTGGTAAAGTCAGCACAACGGTACTGATGATAGAGATCGGCATCTCTTGAAACAGCTGTATACCGAGCCATGCTCCTTGCATTCTGCAAGTGTTTTGTGTATTGTTTTTGTTGTTTAGTGTCAAATCGACCTTACTAGACCTCAAGTTAATTGAAACTTACTTCATGCTTCTTAAATTGTTAAGAAGCTTAATCTTAATTTAAGATTTTTTGTCTTGAGTATTCAAAACTTTTTGGTCTTAAAATAAGAACACATAATCTTAAAAAAATAATAAGTTTTATTCTTATTATAAGATTTGTGGTCTTGAAAATATAAGAATTTATGGTCTTAAAAATAAGAACTTGGTCTTAATTAAAATGTTCTTAGAATCAAGATGTGTTTTCTTACTTCAAGATTTTCATGTTCTCGACGCATTTTTTAGACCAATGTTCTTAGTTCTAAGACCAAAATCTTGATTTTAGATTCTTTTTTTATCAGTGAAGTGACTGTATTTTTCAGTTGACTAAAGGGTATTTCCGCACAGCAAAGTTACACCTATGTCAGTCTCAAAGCCTTAACCACAAAATCCCAGAAAAGTTCTGAGAAATGATCCCTAAATCAGACTTGTTGCATTTGCAACACATTCAAGACACAGGCGTAGGCTTGAAGCCTGCAGGAATCTCTGTCACATGCATGACGTAAATGAGGATATACTTTTCGTTTTGTTTGAATGACATTGCTTATTGTTTCTGTCGTTTATCTATTTTCAGTTACGCAATTCGGTTGCAGCATAAGAAGAGCAGGTGGAAGAGACAACAACTACAACGCCAGAGTCAATTGATAAACGCAACAACAAAAACAACAATATATAAACTAAGACACAAGTCAGGAACAAAAACATAACACCTAAAAGTACACAGATCAAGTGGCTTAACAGCATTCAAATTTGCCATATACAAAAGATAAACAAATTAATATAAATAAATCTATTATAAAGATGTTAACTATTTGTCATTAGACATTATAAAAGCACTTCAAACGTTGGACTTTTTTCATGTTGCTCAACAGCGGCATTTGTCAGGTAAATAACTAACTATGCTAAAATTAACTATTAATTTTAACATGAAATTTAACTCTAAATTACGACGGTATTAAGAAGGAAGTATATTAAAGTATATATATCTATTTTTTTATTATAACACATTTTTAAAAATATTGATAAATTATCGTATGTGAAATTTTTTTATCACATTTCTTATTGATTCAAATTACTTATCAGCTGGTAAAATATTAAAACGATAGTTTCGGGGAAAAAATACAAAATTACTTTTATCGCATTAATTTAAATTAAGATGAATCAATGTACAGAAGTGTAGAAAGAACAATTTTTTGTAAAATCAGAATTTTGCAAAATATTTGCATAGTATTGTGCTGGAATATGGGTTAGGTTGTTGTGGAATTAGCCACATAGATAAATTCAGCTCCTTTTTTCTTTTAGATCGTGCTTATCGAGTGCTTACTGTGCAGGAAAGTTTATTGTAGAGCATACCATACTTATACATATGTATGAATATATCTTTGGCATTAGCGGGGCGAGACCTACAACAACAGCTGAGCATGTATTGTGTGTGCACAATGGACAGACGGACAGACACACGCATGCACACACACAAACAATACACACAACGCACACGCACATCGATGTTGGGCGATGGTATTTCTTGGCGTTCAATTAACGTAAAACATTTGCCAAGATATTTCTTGAGTCTTTTTGGCTCGTTGGCCCGTTTCATTGGGTGGCTTTAATGCCATGGCAACAGCGGAAAGCAAGAAAGCACGAAAGCAAATGCCAAAAAGGCTAAGAACCGACGCGAAACACTAAGCGTTAGATTACAGCTTTAATGAGAGCATTTTGACAGATAGATAGTTACATGCAGCACTGGGTCAATGCTCGATTAAATGGGAATTACATGAAAATTGTAATTAGCATAACAATTATTTATAATGCTACTTTTCCTTTTTAGTGAAATTATTTATATGAACTTACAAAGCGACTTTCATTTTCGCTTTTCCGTAATGATGAACACTTTCTCATACTCACACAGGGAAATTTGTGGAAAAAAGGAGGCAAATGAAAGTGCGTCATACAAAAATTAAAAAAAAAAAATTAATATTGAACGTCATTGCAGGCAATTTGGTTGAAATGTATCTTTCTCCCACTCTTACACTCACTATCTTTCTCTCTCTCTCTCTCTAAATTATAAAATATTCATGCTTGTATGTTTTTTTTTTGAGTTTGTGGGATTGTATGGGCTGGGGGGGTTGCGAGGAATCATCAAGAATTCAAGCACGCGTCTTGTGTAATACTCACGCACACACACTAAAACACATGTGTGTGCTTGTGTGTTTGTATACCTGTAGCCACATCTCATAAAATCTGGTCGAAACAGAAAAAAAAACAAATGAACAGTCAAAATTGTGGCTCATGTTGTTGTTGTTTACGTGCAATTATTGCGCGCGACGACCGCAATAAGAGAAAATTAAAGTTTTTCCCCCTGCCTATTGTTGTTTTTGCTCTTTTTTGTCTTCTTCTTGTTGCTGTTGTTGTTTCTGCAAGAATATCGTTCGTTCTTTCAATTTTGTGACTGTCAGTCCGTGTCGCATCTTTTGGCTCGAGTTTTTTTTTTCTTACTCTCCCCACTGTGCCGCCTCATTCCCGTGTTTCCTCTCATTTCTTATGCCTCCCCTGGTCACACCCTTTGTTCGCTCCCCCCCTTGCTCTCGTTTCCCCTTTTTTATGCCTGACATTTGTGCATTTTGCATTTTGCTCGACGTTCTGCCATTTCATTTGCAGCATCAAGTATTTTGGCCCTGTTCCAAAAAATGTTTGTGTCTTGTTGTCTTCTGTGTCGCCGCAGACGATGCCGACATCCAATGGGGCTCTGCCCATGGGGACAGTTAGTGATTAAGCGTGAAAATATCAGACTCATCATAGTGCAACTACTCGCAGCACAGCCCAAAGGAAGAGCTAAAGAACTGAAAGAAAAACACACACACATACGCACACACGAAACACGACACAACAAAAGCAAATAAAGCAAAATCACAGCGCCAAAAGACTTAGCAAAATGGCGACACTTTCATCTTGTTGTTATTCTTTCTAGATTTATTTGTTTATTTGTTCTATTCTTTTTTTCTTTTTGCAAATTAAGAAATGTTTCTTAGTCCATTTGTTGTTGTTGTTGCAGTTGCTACTGCCAAATTTCGTTTGCAAATTAAAATACTTGTTTCATGTTTTGCATACTGTACCCAATGATTTTCCGATTGACAACTTTTCATTTTTATTGACAAGTCATAAATGGGATTTTAACATATGTATTTTAATTCCTAACAGTCAGAATGCTAAGCAAAAGGTAAACGATTAACAGCTGTTTAGCTGAACATTCCAGTGTTAAAAAAAGACCAGCTGTTAAAGGTTTTAGGCTTAGCATGTTAAAAAGCTGTAAGTAAAAGAACAGTTAATCTGGGGTGCCACAAAAATCGCTTTCGCTTGAATTTTACTTAAATTTGTATGAAATTTAAGTGAAATTCAAGCGAAAGCGATTTCTTTGGCACCCCCGAATATCTGCTAAGCTTAACATGGTATGTAAACATTTTGGTAATGGTCATTTTGCTTACATCCTATGAATTAGCTGATTTAAATGCCTATTCAATCTAATAAACTGATCAAGAAAACAGCCAAAACTGCTATGCCTTTTTCTACATTACATATCGATACCATCAGATCAAATATACAGCCTTCACATAGAATATCAGCAGATACTTGTATGTGTACATATTACGAAGATCATGTAGCATTCCTACGATTCTTCTGTATATTTACTGTATTCCCCATGTGTGTATCAGCAAATAGTCGAATACACTGTGTACAGAAATGTTTATACGAAACGTCAGTAAAAGAACAAAACAAAAAAATCTTCTGGTCGAGTATTTGTACTCGTACAGTATATAAGGTATCTGTGCACGATTATGCTAGAGTGTGCGTGTTTATGCCTGCAGCTGCGCAAATGGCGACGACAGACAGCAGATGCAACATCGAGGGCTCTGATGGGGCATGCTTGATTTTGCAACTGTACATGGGGCACAGAGGCGGCGATCTCGTAACGCCTTGCGGCAGCACCTGTCTTGGAGGCCAACGAGCCAACAGCGAGTCATCCAAATGGGCAACGAGTAGTCAACAACATTTCGTGGGGGCATTTGGAAAATGTTTCGAAACAACCCAAAAAAAAAAAATGTTGTTTTTCAAAAGCACTGTAATTTAATCAGCAAGCAGCGCGGTGTAGTCTCAGGGGGGAATATACATACACTCCCACACACACACACACACACATATATATGTGTATATATGCAAATGAGTGACGTACATGGACGAGACCAAAGCAGCGTCAGAATCGACTCTTCACACTCACATACACAGATACTGGGGCGCTCTCTCTCACCTATGAGACGATCACACGCTTTGCCGCAGTCGCAGCGTTGTCTATATTTAGACAGAAAATGCAAATGGCGGCACACGCACACAATGCCCGCCAGAGAGCGCCAGCGCAAGAGTGAGTAAAAGAGTCTGAGCAAGAGCAGGATAGAAAGATCAAGTGAGAGAGAGCCAGTGAGCGAGTCACATGAATGCACAAATACATTGACAGAGCTTGGCAGCTTTTGGCGCATGCGCTTTGCTCTACTTGGGTAAATGGGCAGGGGAAATGGGAATGGAAAAAATGTGAACTGATCGCGGCAGCCATTTTGAAAAAGTCGTAATGCACGTTAACTAACGCTTAAGACATTTCGCTTTGTTGTCGATCAATTTGTTGTGCTTTATAAATAAAAAAGGATAATTTTTATAGATTTGTGTTTCTCTGTGTTTTCTGCTGCTGCTGCTGTTGCTTGTGTGTATTTTTATATGGGTTTATGTGTGTGTTTGTGTTTGCGTGTTTGCAACACAAAAATATCCATAACTAAATTTAACATTTGTTTTTGTTTTATATTTAACTTTGCCCGTCTTATTTTGGCCAACTTGTTGTTGTTATTCTTGCTGAATGAATGGCAGACAACAGGTCGCAGCTTATAAATACTTACAGGCACACACACACACACACATTCCCCTTACTCCCCTCGTAATGAGCAGAGTAAAAAAAAAAAATTATCAATTGTGTTGAATTGGTTTTTGGCTCTTGCATTTTTCAATTGAAATAAACAATTGATTTTCTGCTAATTGTGTGCTCATTTTATTTTTACAGAATTGTATTTAGCATTTTGGCAGTTATTTTTATTTTGTTTTATTGATATATACATATTTTTAACAAGTTGGCACGTGCCACAGCTAAATCTGAACTTTTATTTATGCAGCGCCACGGATACAAATACAGATGCACACAGATAAAGATACATTGATACTTGTATAAACAGACAGTCTTTTATATACACATATGAGTAGGTAGATAGTCTCTCTACATCATCGTTCAATGTTTTTTTTTTCAGAAATTTATTGTTTGTTTTTATTGTCTTATATTATCCATGTTGTCTTTTTTTTTCGCATTTTGTTGTTGCAACATCAGCAGCCGGCTGGGTGGTCCAATATTTCCAGTAGGAGAAAAGGCAAAAGATTTGGCTAAAAGGAGGCCTGTCTTGTTGCTACTATTTTCCGTGCTTATTAATCCAATGCATTAATCTGTCCAAAGTTCAAATGTAGCAGAAATGGAATGTAATGAAACGACAGCAAAAGAAAATAACTTCTAGACTTTTCTTTGCATTGACATGCTTGACAAAGCTTAGAATATTACATAGAATATACATATGCCAAGTTTACTTTTCCTAGAAGTAATCGATGTTTTTATTTATTTCCAATGATTTTATGGTATAATTAAACGCAGTTAAACAACAGCAGAGGAAAGCAACTTCTAAAGTTTTCTTTGCAATGAAAAACTTGCTAAAGCTTAGAATATTTCACTGAATAAATAAAATCATTTTCTTTGAAATAATATATTTGTATATTTCAATTTAAGTAAATTTCGTTACATCATTTGTATTCTATCAATTGTTTGTTTCAATGATGTATGATATAAGTTTACTTAGGAATTCAATTCATGCTTTCATCTATGGATTTTTTACAACGAATGAGAGTACAGACTGTAAACATCTAGAGCAAAGAAAAGGACAAATATTAAGAACGTAATACGATTCTATTTCTAGTTGCTGCTCCATAATCGTCATGCAATCCAAATTAGGAAATACAATATGACACATCAACAAATTATAAAAATTATGAATGCTTATTGCCCAAAAAGGGGGAGAAGAGCATGGAAGGAGGAAGATACTGTCAAAAGGATTGCATGTGCGCCACCACAAATTAAACGTGTTCCGTTTGCACTCGGTCATTTTCCAAAAAGGGGGGAACAGCCGACTAAGCAGATCCGACAGCTCTACACATATGTACTTATATAATATGAATGTGTTTGTATTTGTGTGCATATTATGTACTTCCTTAAGTGCGTTTCCCCAACGCATGTAGTTTTACCTACGCACAAGAAACACAGCAGCCATCACACTGAAAATGCCACGTAGAGCACGCGTGAGGCGGACAGAGATTTGCTATGGGATTACGAGTAGATGTATGTATAAGTATGTATATGGGAAGACTGCTCAGTTTACTAATTGCTTCCGCTACTGCAACGCTTTGCGGCTGCATGAAGTTTTTAGGGGTCTAGAGATTCATTTTAATTGCATTTCTTTTAACGGTAACATCACCCAGAGTCAAAACAACAACAACAACAACCAACCAACAGCAGCAGCCCCAGTCCGAGTCCCAGTCCCAGTCGCAATCGCAGTCGCAGTCCCTGAGTCAACGTATGGTCGCTGCACGTCTTGCCCCGCCTGCGTCTGGTCTTCACTATCGACGGTGCCCGGACGGCGACGTCAATAACATTTGTGTCTGCATACATATGTACATACATATGTATATACACATACATTTAAATGTGTGAGTGTGTGTGTGTATAATGAATATCAAAGGAACATATACAAGATCTAGAAACATACATATATATTTTCCTGCTACTAGAGATCTGTTTCGAAATGGACGTTGTCTGGCGCTGCTGCTGCTGTAGGTGAGAAACTACACACACACACGCACATACACACAGACAGACAGCACCTCGGTCCGGGTCATAACAACTAAGCACACTAAAGTCGAGTGTGCTCCACAGTGAAATACCCGATACACGATCCTTTAAATACTCTGTAGAGTCGAGTTTTTTCTTCTGCGTAAAATGGTTCTCAGAATAACCTAACAATTTATTATCTAATCATTAAGAAACCTTCAGTACATCCTTATAATTTTATTGTTTACTAAAACCTAAAACAGTTCTTTTTAAATTGTTTTTTTTTATTCGTTTATTGCGATTTATGAAGGGAAAAGTGGGCGCGTTAAAACAAAATTGATTTGAGTGCGCACTATAGGAGTCACCTAATTTGGTAGCTCTATCTCTTTTAAATATTTTAAATACCTTAATAATTTTCTTGAATACCTTTCTACTTTATTAATATTATTTAATTTTCTTTCAGCTTTAATTCTGATTTTTTGTTGGTAATTTAATAATTTTACTTTGTAATATTTTTTAAAATTGTTGATGAATTGTTTTGTCATCTGCTTTTAGTTGACGTTGAATAAATAAATAAATAATAATATAAGATAGTTTTTGAAATCGAGAAACTGACTATATCAACTTTGATCTTCATGTTGATAAAGAATTTATAAACGGTCTGTTACATAAATTACGACAAACTTATAAGCCCCTGCGACTACCGGGCTAAAAGTATGTAAACGTAGTGCTGGGATTTGTATAGTGGCACGGAGCCACTTGAGTTGCCATTGCAATGTATTCAGCTATGCGATCGACTCGCCTTTAAAAGGAAGCTAGAGCCAAAGGATGTGCGCACTTGAGACCCAGACTAAGAAACGGGGACGGAAAGGGGGACTAGAGGACAGACTAGAGATGAGCCCGGGAAATGCGCTTGCTTGAAAACAAAATATTTGTATCAACTGAGTGTGTGTGTGTGTGTATGTGTGAGTCTCTCCCTGTCTGTGTGTTTGTATTTTGTCTATCATTGACTTTTTGGCACATATACGGTTCATTTCATGAGCCGAATCTTGTGCCATGTGCTGCTCGCCAACAATAACAACAACAACAATAAGAACAACGGCAACAACAAATTGTGCACACATGTTGCGTATGTTTTTGGTGTTTGGTTCATTTTACAGCATCGTATAGTATAATAATACTTATTGTGCAGACAGTAGTCGGTAGTTCCTTCTGTTTTCCCTTCTACCTTCTACTTTGTCCTCTTCCTCTTCAGTTTTTGGAGTCGACATAAAACCAACAGCTGATTGAGCACTCACACTTTAGTTATAAATATATATCGCGTGCAGGATTTAAATATCTTTCCCTGTATAAAATTATCCATCAACAGCTGAGCAACTGACGTCACAATGTTGAACCAGCTCGCAATTGATTTTCGAGTATAATTTTTGGCTTTTTTTCTCGTTTGCTTGTGTTTTTTTTAGTACGTGTGTATATAAAAAGTTAGCTGGAGGGCGCCAGCATTCAGTGAAAGTGGCGAATGATAACCACTTCCCATTGATACTACAAAGTTGATTCATTTTTAGATCAATTGTGGCATTGAAATGGACGAAGAATGAACTAGAAAAATATTGTCACAGGATGGTATTTCTTTTTATTTAATATGTTTAAAGCCAAGCTCGAGCCTTGGTTAAATTATAGATAAACAAATTTCATTGGCAGAATTCTTTTCAATTGTTAATTCGTTTACTTTATTTTATAAAAATAATCCTAATTTAAAAAAAAATAAAAAAGTACGTTACCTGTATAACTTTTAATCGATTCCCTACAACTTTTAATTGTCGTCAGTAGTTCTTAAACTTATTTTTAACGTTAACTTTGTTTTGACCTTTAAAGCTCTCAATTCTGCCACAAGTTGCATGTCATTTGAATTTCAATTTGAGATGCGTATAAAGCGCTCTTCCAGCAAACTCCCTAATGCCACATCAGTCTTAATTCAAAACCATGCGCAGTTTTTGATGTTATGCAGAACAGTCGAGAGACATGTTTTGCTGCCTTTTTGCTGGCTTTATCCATATGAGACACACTAAACCCAATGCTGTCAATGTGCTGCTGCCAAGCCTGCCTCATCATGACAACTGCGAGTGAGATAGAAAGTACATCGAGAGAGAGATAGAGAGAGTGCAAGTGTTGTGCCTGTCGCTTTGCATCAGCCTCTTAAGATTTATGGTATCCTTTCAACTTTAAACTCGCTTTTGCTCAGGCTGCATAAAGTGACAATGCCCCTCACAAAGTTGGACTCATGCAAAGTGTGACTGTGTAGCATGTATGTGTGTGTGTGTGTGAGTAGCACATGTGCGTATTGTTATACCCTAAAAAAATAAGAAAGGGGTAAGACCGCCTTTGAATTGTACAAGGAAGAGTTTTTTTATTTACATGTTGTTCAATTGTGAAATTTAAAATTTTCTCGAAAAACGTTCCATAATTTCCATAAATACCCCCTTACATCATGGATTAAAGCCGCAACCTTTAACTGGTATTGACCGATTGAAATTGGCAACCGTAACAGTAAAGTTTATTATTATACCGATACCCAAAAAAAAAAACAAGTTTATTCCAACCGAAATAGCCGTTAAGAAACCGATTCAAGCAAATCGATTAATTTCGGTTCGGTCAAGCATAAAATTGAATTTAGATGCAATCCTGGTTTTCAAAGTTTTCAAAAGTAAATTTGATTTTTATTTCTAATTTGTATATTGATCTTAATAAAATGATCTAAAATATAAATAATCGGTAGATTACATTCTCATTCCTCATTACATATCTTCGTTCCTTACTAAATTGCCCTCTCTGATTTTGATCTCATTTAACTTTCGATATATTAGTGCTAGTTACAGGGTATTTCTCAGGGTAAACACTAGAATCGACTCAGTAGTTTATACAAACCTAAGCCGGCTCAGGGGGCCAACTCTTTGGGCTGCTTGGCCCGTTCATGAGCTCATCTGTCGGCAGCCCGGCTTGGGTCCCCTTTGCAGGAGGTTACAGGCAACGCGTGTGCATTGAACTGATCGTCATAAATTGCGTGTTTTGATGCTTGAGGGGCGAGATTCGAGACACTAGAGCACGTCAAGATTAATTGGCTGGCAGTGTTGTCGTCATGCCAATAGAAAATTGAGTACTTCGAGTACTCATTGTTATTTTATTTGGTACACTTTTAAAACCAATTCTCATAATTTTTTTTTCTGTCTCCTTGCAGTGAAACTTTTTGTACCTGTTGTTTGCGCACGCAAAAGGAAAACTTTAACAAGGTGAGTGTGAAAGGTATCCCCAGGCCATAATCTACACGTGCCCCTTGCCCCTGCCCCTGCATCAAACACCCTCTGAACCCCCACTCCATGTATCTCTCATTTTCTTTCTCTTTACAACTGAAAGAAATGAAAAGTTTTGTATCTGCTTCATGGCTTAACTTGAAACGCACAGCACGTGCCGCGTATTATGGGGCATCTTCTGAGGTGTGTTTGTGTTTGTGTGTGTCTCTGTGTGCGTGTGAACGTGTCTGTGCGAGTGTTTGTGTACATGGCAAATATTTACACTCAATGGAACATAATAAAGACATTAAAAATATATATCATATTAAGTGAGGCGTTTGCAAGTGTACTTTTGTATGTGTATGAGTGCGTGTGAGTGTGTGTGTGGGACACTTTTCTTTATCGTCCACCCACAAGCTGTCAATTGCCAATGATGTCCCCCCGCCTACTTGTCTATCTGTTGTTGTTCTACACCTGCCCATTGAACCATAACACCCATCTACTACTCCAAACAGTTAAAGTTTTCCCGAGCCTTACTTACCGCATAAAGTATCAATGTATCTGTGTGTATGAGTATGTGTGTGTCCTTTTATGACAGACAGTCAAGCAAAATAGCATAGTCATAATGATTGATATGCTTGCTACAGAAATGTGATGCTGATTTCAAAATGATTACCTGCTGTCTGGTCTGTGCCATGACAGTGCACGTAGCCTGAACGAATATTCGAATATTCAATATATTCCATTGGCTGAGTGGTAAATTTTTGATTGAAATAATCTTATATCTTCTGACTATCTTCTTCAAATTCTTCAACAAAAATATTTTATTGTACATATTTGTTTATTTAAAGTTGAATTTAATTATATTTTTCAGCGAAAGTCTTCAAAATAATATTTAAATCAGAAATATTTCTTTTGCATTTCATATAGTTTGATTTGCTGATAATTCTATTGTTGTGCGCAGATGCAACAAATGGTTCTAAAATTCAAGTTTAAAACTCTTGATTTCAGCATGTATTTTTAAAGTATGCATTCAGGATATTATTGTTAAATTAACACAATATGCGGATAAAATGGCAGCCACTCAGCAATAAAATTGTCAGAAAAAACAAAATCATTTGATTTCACTAAAAAAAATCCTTATTGGGCCTCGATAATCAAAATTCTTGAGGAGGAGCAATTGAAAAAACATTCTTCGATCAAGTTTTTCGTACTCGATTTAACTATTGAACTTTTCAACGCGGAATCCATGATTTTTTTCTTCTGCTAACGAGTAAAGTTTCTAAGACAATTTTATACATTGCTGGATATATATTTATATATTTATCACTAATCTTTGGTCCAAACTATCGTTAAATATAAAATGTTGTCTTAGTTGTCCTTGAACTGGCCAACTAACATGAAAATACTTTTATTACTCTGCTCGATTTGATTAGTTAGTTATGTATGCATATTAAGTTAGTTTACAGAGGCAGATTTCCCTCTCATCCTGCTCACTTATCAATGAATTTTGCATGAATGAAATTCGGAATAAAACCGTAAAGAAAATCACTTATCCGCTTGTTCAAATCAATTAATGCCGACCTGCCGCTCTCCCGAGTTTCCACTTCGTAGGCTTACCTTGAAGTAGATTAAGTTACAGATATAGATATAGATAGAGATACGTATGTGTGTATGTATATGTGTGCAGTACTTTGAAAGCATCCATTTCAATTATAATTTGTGTGGGCAGCGGGAAAACCTTTTACCGCACGTGTCCTTGCCAAGGCATTTGCATGAAATATTTGTCCTGGCAGTTCGTACAACTTTTATTTGGCATTTGTGCGCTGTCACACAGCCGAATTGAATTGGAGCCAGCAGGTGGGGATATAAATTGGGGGGTTTATTTCCGACCTGTGGAAATTCCCGCAACATACGAAATGAAAGTGAAAATGTGTCAGTTTGTCAAAAGTTTCAACGGCAAACGTGGCTTATTTAAAGCCAAAAATTTACAGTATGAAATGTTTTAAGTTTTTTTAATAAAGAGTTAACAGTTGCAGGCCAATGCAACTGACAACCATGAGCTGAATAATAGAATATCAAGGGGTGGAAAAGAGGGGGGGCAGCCTGTCATGGCCACGTTTTCCTGCCACTTTAACAGGCAACTGCCGTGTTGTTGTTGCCGAGCTTCTCATCTGCTCATCATTGATGCAAACAGTGAAATGCTTTCACCGCCGCCGCAACTCAGCTGCTCGCTTTGCTCCCCAAAGCTTACCGCCGTCCTCCTCCCGCACCCCTCCCTTGGCCCTTGCCACTCACACATGCTGAGGTAGTCTTATTGGAGCTGACAGGCGGCTGCCGCTCTTGTTGCTCCTGTGTGGGCGGTTGCAGCAACCAAATTGATTAGATTAGGCAACTCGAAACGAGACAGACCATGGCGTATTTATGCGCCAGGAGCAGAGCTAGAGGGGATTGTAACAGCCGTGGGGGAGGACTCCCCTTATTGCCCCGTTTAGGCATGCTTCAGTTGACAACAACAATTTTGTGTGCCAACAGGAAACACTTTTTTTTGCTGCTTTACTTTTACTTTTCTTTACTTGTTGTTTTCGTTTTCGTTACGCTTTTCTCTTTTTGTTTTTTGTTTCCTTCATTTTTTTGATGCTCCTGCAAAAGGCGTTGTCCTTAAGCTAATATCTAATCACATTTAAATTGTACTCAAACCTCACACACTCGGTTGTCATGTTGTGCCCATATTTTGATGAACGATTGAGAGTTTAAGCGCCTTTTAAGACATGCGATTGAAATGTAATTAGGCAATGCTAATGCCCCGATCCTTTGGGATGTCTCTCTCTCCCTCTCTCTATGCTCTGAGATCTCGCTATAGCTTTGCCTATAGCATTTTATTCAATTTGTGGCACAGCCATGTAATTACTGGCCTAATTGCTTCTGGCATAGCTTCTTTATTTTTCTTTGGCTTGCATTTAAATTAGTCAAGCGGCTCGACACGAAGTTGGTCAATTGGAATTGAGAGATTGAATTTTAAGCCCTGTTCTTATTATGTTATTATGGAAATATTGTTAACATTGATGAGTAAAACATTGGCCTAAGATCAAACCCATCTTCGTTGCTCAATTTCGGGAAAAGTTAAAAAGAGTTTTTAAGAGCAATTTGTATCATGTAATATAAAATTGATGATTTAACTTGGCTCAGTTTTTTAAGTTTCTACTGATATAAAGATATTTTTTTGAATTTAACAATAATTTCTATACATTTTACGACATAACATCTTACAATTAACTGATATCTTAATTAGTCATTGAATATGACATTGATAATATTAATAATTATGATTAAATTTAACTACATTTGTTAATAATACATAGTTGTAAATACGAAACACACATCAAATCCAATTCAATCTTTCATAACTTTTCCAAAAACTGAACCGATTTCAAAGCGAAATATCATTTTAATTCTGTTTGGCATCTTAATTTATTTTACATTCATTCATTTTAATAATTTAGCTTAAATATTTCAAAATATTTAATCTCAAGCTTTTATTTCCAATTCTTATGTCATAATTAATATATATAAAAAAAATTTAGACTTGATAATTATATGGCTTTTTTTTGTTAAAAATCATGCCAAAGGAAACAAACTTGTTAACTTTAAATTTGCATAACCAAAAATAAATTTGCCAAAACCAAACTGATTTTCAATCGAAATGTCATTTTGATCATGGTTGGACCTCTAAATTAACTATGCATTTAAGTATTATTAAATTCGTTAAAATGTTCAAATTCTTCCAATGAAACAAACAAACTTCATGAAAATAAACTCGATTGATAGTCAAATAAATGATTGAGTTAAAGTAGTCAAAAATCGATCTTGCGAAAATCGAGCTGTTGATGCTTTGGTGTATTTTTCCAACACTATTCCTAAGTATGTACCCTATGTAACCTGAGTTTAAAGGGTATTTTGAAATGAACTCTGAGCCAATGAAGTGAACTGCAACTGCAACTGCACTCAGTGTAAAGCGATTTGAATGAAATACATATATGAAAAACTACCTACGCAGAGTTTACAACAACAATAACAAGAACTTCACGTGGCTTGCACTTATTCTTATTGCTGTTGTTGTTGTTGTTGTTGTTAGCCTTGGTTGGGGTGCCACGTTGTATGTAGAGAACCCTCTGCGTGGTGGCAAAGACAGCACAAAATGCGATGCAGCCGCGCTTAGCATTGCAAGACAGAGACACAGATTGAGAGTGAGTGAGTGAGTGAGAGAATACTAAGGAAAGCGGTTAAGTGCCTGGCCTGGCAATGCATCCAAGTCGGACTCAACACATTGCCACAAAAGTGCGCATGTGTCGCCGCATGTTGCACATGTGTGGCATGTTGATGTTGCACGGCTACGGCGAACTGACTCTGGACATGGACATGCGCGAAATGCGAGCGGCGTTTTATTGAATTAACTGCAGAAGGCGACGACTCACAACTCTCTGAATCCAGAGATGTGGCAGTTGTCGCCATCACCAGCCTCAGCATCGTCATCTTCATCTTCATCTTCTTCTCTCTGAAGGCAAGGGTGTTAAAAGTCGCAAGGACACACGCACGTTGCAATTGCAGATGCCGCGTCGAGGTCAAATGCAACATTTGCATTCCCATGTTGCCATATGGTGTAGCTACTGTTAATGCCACTATTGCCACTGCCCTGCCTCCCCCACCTCCGCATTCAAGCCTGCAACAATGTGTGGCGCCCCTCAAGTCGTAAATGCTAACTTACTTGTGACGATGCGTGATTTTTACAGAATTGTGTAAAGACAACTTCTGCTGAAATATCACCCACAGCAGGTACAGACATTGAGCTGAAGGACTCCCGATTAATACGACTGAAACGTACTCTAACTTTAATCTTTTATCGATAGTGTATTCCAAGTTTTCGTAAGACAGTTTTAAAATGCTACCCTCTTTAATATGACAATGATATTTGGGAAAAGCGGAAATCTATTATAGTAATTATAACTCTGCCCATTGGTCAACTATTTCAGGAATTCCGTACTTTGTTGTAGGTCAGAATAGGTAGTTGTTTGATATATATTTAACTACCAATCAATATTTTCCCTTATTCATTAGCTGGTAACTTGAGCAAGTTCTTCAATTTTAAATTATATGGTTGATGCACCTTGAACCCATGTCCCTTAATTCGTTGCATGTTAACTAATGTGTTTCTAAGTCCATTCACATTTATATGATTACAGTGGGGTTAGTGGCGTTCTAAAAGCTTTCGACCTGTCAATATCTTTACAAAATAGCTAAACGACTATACTTATGAATTTTGGAATAAGTATCATTCTATTGAGGCTTTTCAGAAACATTTTATAATTCTTTTCTAAGAACTATTTAAATGAATACTCAATTAAAAAATAATTAGATTAGATTGGATTAAAAAATAATTATTCTTAAATGAATGCCTGATTTTAGATTAATCCAGTTTTTCCTTATTCATAGAACTTTCAGCATAAATATTCACACTTGAGTTGTGAATTCTCAAGCACGAATTGTTCTTCAAAAAATTAACCTAATTGAATCATTCAACATTTTTGTTCTGTTTGCTTATGCTACGTATGAATGTTGAATGTCTGTAAAAAAAACTAAACAAAGAAAATATAAACTTTGTTTTTTCTTTGTTTTTGGCCAATTTAACGTATTTAGGAGACGTTTATAGAGTAAATTGAATTTATGAATTCTTGAATGAACCTTAAGGACTCTCTCATTGCTCATGGGTCACATTGTAATGGCAGTGTTTTTATGCTGCCACACGCAGGTTAACAAAGTTTTTATGAAGCAACGTCAGGAAGCAGCCTAAAGCACTCGAAAGTGGGCCCAAAACAAGGACAATGCGTTGTGTGACATGACAGAAAAATGAAAAGAAAAAACGCAGAATGAAAGGAAAACTGAATGAAACGAGAGTCGAATAAATAAACAGATAGACAGACAGACAGACATACTCGATTTTGATAAAGGGCCAGCGGGGGCAGCGGTGCTGTGAATACGGATACAGATACCAGAAAACCAAGGCAACTTAGAGGGGTAGTGGGAGGTGAGAGGAGAGTGGAGAGTGGGCGGGCCCCCTTTTGGGAGGCAGCTGTACATCAAAATGGATAATTAACATTTATGAACAGGCAATAGAGCGAGAGCTGCGTCCAAAAGCTTCCAACGAGAGCGACAGAGCGAGAGAATGTGAGAGGTGGAAAGGGGGTGGAGGGAGGGCAATGAACGAAAGGGGGCAAAGGGGCGGGCGGCAGGTGCGTGGCAATCGAAGTGAGTCGCAAAAGGAATTTCAGAAAAATAACTGTTGCTGCTGGAGATGGACAACAAAAAGAACAACAACAACAGCAACAACGAACGGCTGTTCAGCCTGTGTATGCGTCTGTATGTGTGTGTGTGTATATGAGTAGATGTGTGCATGAGTGAGCGCAAACAAAAACCATATGTTTCTTGTTTGACTCTGTGCTCCTCGTTCGAATGAGGCTTTTGCTTTCGTTTCGAGTGAGAACTCGAAAAGTCGCTCAATATTAAAGCGACTGCGCGCTCCTGAGTGCAAACACAGAACAAGCGAGCGAGTGAGCCAGAGCAACAAGAGAGCGCGTGCGAGAGAGAGATGGCCAGATGGAGAGAAGAATACGAGCGAACGATGTGTGATTGTTTGAGTGTGTATGTGTGCGATATTTTGTTACACAAAACAGAAATCTGTTGCACTAATACAAGCACAGGCACCGTTAGAACGCTCGTACACATGAGCCTGTAGCTTTTGCCCACTCACTGCTCTCTGTGTGTGTGTGTGTGACGGCATGAGTGTATGTATGAGTGTGTTGGCTACGCTCGTTGGCCACAAAAACGAACATTACGAGATTCCATTCGGCATCCTCACTGCATTCGCGAGGCTACACACACTCGCACTTACACTCGCACTCGCATACACTTACATATAGCGATACCGATACCGATAGATACCGTTCCGTATCCGTGTGTCTCTGTGGGCCGTGCGACTACGTCAACGGCTCGGCGTATCCGTCAGTACGTTCGTACGCGTTCGCAACGCCGCTTCTTTAGTTCCCAGGTCTCCGCGTTTCGTTCGCGTTTGTGCCGCGCGTTTTCTTGCGCGATTGTTTCATTCGACAAAAATCTAATAAAATACAAGAAAAGAAATGCAAAATAAATAAAATTCACAAAAACAACAAGGAAAAGGAAAAAGCATAATAATAATAAAAGGTGCAAGCAAATGAGGCAATTTATGCCGCTGCGCGCAATAATTTATTTATACTCCAAATCTATAAACAATTTGACGTCTATTTCCAAAAATAAATTTCAAAAACAAAAGGCACAAATTTAACAATATATAAATAAAAATAAAAACAATGCGTATGCCACTTATAACATTTTATTTTTAACTTTTATTTCGCGAGGCGTTCGGCCGCTCATCGCCACCCCCCGCATTGTGTTTTGGTTCTGTTTATAAATATTTACAATTATAACAATTTGAATTGAATTTTCAAACCAATATAAGAAAACAAAACAACACAAAAACAATTTTGCATTTGTGTGTTTATTTGCCAAAGAAGAATAAAAAATATTGAAAGATATTTAAACAAAAAAATGAAAGTAAATAGAAATTAATGCAAACTCGTGTAAAATTTTTGAGAGACAAAGTCAACGATTTATTTTATATGCAAATTTTTAAGACATTTTAAAAAGGGTCACAACAAAACATTTGCTCAATAAAAGTGGAATTTGAAAGAATGTTAATCATGTAAGTTAACATTGTTAATTTAGTAATCAATTGTTTTAATAAAATTATAAATATTGAACAATACCTGAAGCTACTGTGTGACGTTCCATCTAAACGAGTTACTTCATTTATTAGCCGTATACTGACGTCATCATGTATATCAGTTAACATTTGCAATCAAATTTCTTATTGATAGAGTCGCACACACACACGCACACACGCACAACAACGTGCCAAATTATATCGCGCTTTTTACTTTTCTTATTAATTTTGTCCTCTTCTTTTTTCATTCTTTAATGCTCAAATGTTTCAAACCTCAGATACACACAAACATCTGCTCATTTTCAGCAAGTTGGTGTTTGTGCGTGTGTAGACTTTTGCCAAAACTGATAAGCGGCCAATATATTCGCAGTTACATATAGAAACATACATAAACATGTTTGTATGTATATATATTTATGTACATATACTTTCAGCGAAGTTCAAATCCATTTCCACTGCTTCACACGTTATCAGTTCTTGCATGTAGTTCTTGTTGCTCCTCCAACTGAGTGATTGACAAACTGAATGAATTAATTATTGGCTGAATGCCCCTGATAATTGTCCCGATTGTTTGCTTTGCTGCACTCGCAGGGCTTTTAAATGCCATGCAAAAATCTGCCACTCACTTTGTTTGCGTTATCTATCAAACCGTCTGAGCATGAGACATTGCACTTCCAAGTAGTGTTTTCAACCAGTCGGTGGACACCTATAAAAAGTTTCTTTTTAAAACTCATATGATCTAATACTTACAGGGAATACCTTGTAATAAATAAATGAAACCTAAAAAACTAGAGAACAATTCATTGGATTAAAAGCAACTATATATTCTTTAATCGTTAGCATACAATCAGATCAGTTTTTAAATAAGAAATACAAACTTCTATCTGTTAAAGGTAGCATAACTCTGTAAACTATTCTGTTATCGTCACTCTGTTAATTAACCTTAAGATTATTTATTTATATGCTCTCAACCTTCATTCATACAAACTCTACTTTTCGCTCGATTTCTCTGCATTCTCACAATTTAATCTCAAAGATAACCACCATCTGATAGCACAAAATTACTGGTGGTGGAGGGGTGGCTGCTGCTGACCAGCCAGCGGGGTTTCTCATACAGGGCAGAGCACAAGGGCAAAACCTTTGCCGTAGGCCTTTAACAGGGTACTAATCGTATCATACACAACAAAACGAAATGCAAAACAGAAACAGAAAGAGAAAAAACAAACCCAAGAACGAAGAAAAGAAGCAAATAAAATTAAAAACGAGCAAAGTGAAGTATTCTCTTATCAATCAATAATTTTGCCAAAAAGTTTGAAGTGTGTTTGCGTTTCTATTGCTTTTGTTTTTATGATAACAACAAAATTTGCAATCGAATTTTTTCGCTCTACAAATTATTTAGATAAGGATTTTTGTTGCTGTTGTTGCCGGCACTATCTGAAACGAGAGGGAGAGTTTTTTCGGCTCGGCCTTATCATAACGGCAAAAGGTACCCGAGCAAATAGTATACGAATATGCTCACATATAGTATAGTATATAATAAATATATAATTTATAATGAATGCTGTTGTTGTTGCTTCGGCTCTTCAGTTGATGAAGTTTTTGTTGGTGCGATTGTGTCACATTTTAATGATTATTATTATGATTTCTTTCTTATTGTTTTCTGTCTCTTTCGATTTTTTGTATACATTTGTTTATTTTGCCGACTCTTCCGCCTCTCATTTTCTCACTCTCACACGTAGTCTCAGTTTCATAGCACAGTACAGATAAGATATGATTACATAGAGCAGTTTCAGAATAGTCCCCGTGTTTCTCAACTGAGCATAGGACGCGTCTTTCAACTTGGCAAAAGGAACCTTGACTCTGCTTATCGAACATTGTTAATGCAATTGAAAAATGTTTGCAATTGCAAAAATTGATAAACATACATAGAAACTTTATTGTCACAGATTCAAACTCAATTGTTTTCATAGCTGAACTTTGCTAAAAGGGTAAATGAGTTGTGAAATACAGAACTATTAGATCATCCCAAAGCCTTAATCACCTCTATCTTCTGTAACTTGAACTGGATTTTCACTAATATCAAATAATTAATATCAATATAATTAAATTAAAAATATATCCCTTTTACAATACATTTTTTTTGAGCCTACAGCTTTAACAAATAATCTAGACTCTAGAGTCAGGCTAAAGTTTCAGCTGAAGAACTATTTCAAAAATTTTAACAAATAGCTGAACTAACAGAAATGTATTGCAGCCTTTGATGCGGCTCAATGGCAGCCGCAATGAGGCGTTTCAGACGCGTTTTAAATCGCGGCGTTGCGCGTGGCGTTAATTAAGTTGAGATTTACGATTATAACAAATCGGCAGATGCGTGCTGAGTGCTTCTCATTAACACTACCCCCGGGAAAGAGACAGAACCAGACCCAAGCCAGATCACAAAGCAGTTGATAAATCTCTTTCCGAACGAAATTGTGGGCGAGATTTTGTGACGACTCCGATTTGAACTCCTTGCAGCCAAAACGGAGCGAAAGGCAAATGTTAAAGACGAAATTTATAATATAATTGATTTGAAACGTGTTCATAAATTTGAGCTGTTAAAATGGCTTACAAAAAATTATTTATTTAATTTTGTAGCTGCAATAAAAATGAATTTTATGAAAGGTCTCTCCGACTGTGTGTTTGAGTGTGCGTGAGTATGTGTCTCATGTCAAATATTGCGCTGAAAAGTAACAACAGCTTCAACTTTGACAAACTGGTTTTCCAACTCGGCAAAAGTTCATTCATCCAAACAATACGGAAAAGTTTAAAAATTTGCATAAATTACTTGCAGTAAATCGTAAAAACAACAACAACAACGATAACAAACTGCTGCTAATTGCAAGCGATACATTTAATGGTATTCATTTAAGATGTTTCACCAAAAGAAAACCACGAAACCCAAACAAAATGAATCATTTAATGAATTTTGTGCAAACACACAGTTTGTTGTATTATGCACACATTGTAGGTAACAACATGCATATGCGAGGGCTGTTCTAAAAGTAAGCGACACATGATTTGAGTTCGTCTACAGTTAATTGAAAGTCTTAAGTGACCCCAATTGCAGTTAATGTAAATTGCATCGATTGCTAAGCTGACTTTCTACAAAACTTAACTTTTGTTGCTACCCTCGGTTTATATTAAATTTACATTTATTATGCGGTTATTCGTAGAATTGTAATTACTTGCTAATCAAATGAGTTGTTAGTGTGTGTAATTAAATTGAATCATCATTAATAAAGTCACTCGACGACAACTTCCTCAATTAAATTCATTTGCAAATTTGCAAATTCAAAAATGCGTCTCATACATTTTTGGCCAATTGCCCAATGATCTGTGGATCTCTGGTTATGGCTTTGGATCGGCTGTGCTTTGTGGCCCGTGTCTTTGGGCCAATTAAAATGGCGCAAATGCTGCGACCAGCTTCTAATTGCCAACAAAACAAACCAACTGTAATAACAAGTCGTCGTCTTGACACACATGCAATCCTTTTTATTTTTTTGCTCGTCTTCTATCATCCGCTAATTTCCTTCCTTCCTTTCTTCGTTGCTTCCTTTGTTTCGTTGTTTCGAAGTCTTGGTTCTTTGGCTTTTGTGCTGTGCTGTGCTCAAGTGCCACAAACACACGTTGCTGACCCAGTCAACTTGCAACTGCAACCGCAAATGGTTAATTGTCGCTGTCTATGCAAACAAACTGTGTTAAGTTTTGACCCCAGGCTAACACTTTCAACACTTGCAACATGTGCAGCATTGCGGAAAGTGGCAAGTGGAAAATGGCAAGTGCAGCAACATGGCCATCCTGTCCATGTCCGGGTTGATTAGCCAACGTCACTAGCAATTAGCCAAGCAAGTTTTGGGCCTTCTTTGCGCCTAACACGCGTGCACTTTTGGTAACAATACATACACACACTTTCACACAATCACACATATATGTACAAGCACGCATTCCTGTGACGTGTCATTTTGATTTATTGCCTTTTTTTATACGCTTTCGCTTTTTTTTTACCTACTTGACCACTTGAAGCTTTTGAATGACTATCTAATCGCTTGGCCAAGCAAGCAGCCTTTAAGTGGCAAGAGGCAGCGGCAAATGCAGATTTCGATAAGACTCCCGCGTCGATAAGTAGCCAAAAAAAAAGAAAAGCTAGCAGAAATAATAGAAAAACAGCAAACAAAACAAATTCTTAACCAAACTGAAAGAAAAAAGGAAAGAGCAAAACATAAACCAAATTCAAATCGTTTAAAAGATATTATATTAACAGTTTGCCAATGTTTTGTTTTCCCTTTTAGACTTGTTATTAATTAAGACAGATTATATTAAATCCAAGGGTAGACGTAGTTATTTCAGCTTAATGAAAAACCTTGCTTAACGCCAATTAAATTGAAATTGTACACAAACAAGTTATAACAACAAAGCTAAATCAGATTTTAACCCTTTTATTTCTATGTGAACTGTGTAAGAGTAATCCGATGCTTATTTTCCGAACACTACGCTTAAAGCAAATGAAAGCATCTAATTCAAATCATAGTCATATACAAGTTGGGATTCCTTTGTTTAATATTAAGTATACGTGGCTATTCGGATATAGAAACTGATGTTAAATTTCTTATATTTACTCTTAAATTAGTCAGGTAAAATGCATTTACCTCCCTCACATATTAAACAACGCATGAAAGTATGCTATACATTTTGTAACTCAAGCTCCTGCTGTGAATCATTTGAATATTGAATATCTATGTGTGTCTGTTTGAATATTGAATATCTTTTACCTCGGGCAATGCATTATAATGCATTCGCATTGCTTATCGAGTTCCTTATGAATTTTATAATGCTTTAATTGTCAGCTGCTAAGCGACCAACCTCAGTTTCCTCTCCCCCATCTCTCTCCCCGCTAGCCCCTTTGGTCCAAGTGCTAACCACTAAACAGCTTCAATTATTCATGTTTCGTGCTGTGTTCAATGACGCATTTCTCTTTGTTTCTCTTGTTGTCGTTGTCGTTGACTTTGTGTTGTTGCTATTATTGTTGTTGTTTGGGCTTCAATGCGGGTGCTTATCGCGATTGTAGGTTGAGCTTCGATTTGTTGTGCGTGTGCGTGTGCATCTGGTTAAACTCAAGTGTGTACGTAACTTGAGGTCAACAATTATCGTCGTCTTTTTACTAAAAATATTGAACGAGAAGTTTCTTACTCAGCGAAACCAAAGACCGTGGTCAATGCCTTATAAAGGTACCCATATCTATGATGATTTGTTGTGCCAACAGATCAGCAGGAGGCACACCAAACACTGTCCAAAATCCAAGTAATCAAATCTCTAGAATCCCGATTATTGTCAATATAGTCCTTTTTCCTTCCCCAAATACAAAAGGCCGGATTATGTGTGCGGCATTGGCAATTAATTAGTGGCAACTTTTTGATGACTTAATTAAAAATAGTTAAACTGTTGACTTAACTATTTAAACTAAACTATTAACACAATATTTTGTTTTGCTTGCTTGTATTCATAGTTAGTGTCAGTTTAGAAGTTTATGACTTAGATGTAAGCCTGAATTCTGTGCGGCACAACGTTGCGTATGTGTAATGTGCAAGTGACGAATTACATGCATCGAATTCACCAGCCAACTCATTCTCAACAAAGTATTACTATTTGCAATACTATTTTCTTTATCAGTTTGGATCGCATCGTCATCACTTTTACATTATCGATACGATATCGATTCAGAGTCCGTCTTCCGCCTTGTTCTAAATATCTTTTATTTCAATAATAATGACATGTACAAAACGCACGCACGCTCCAGATAATCATTTTGGTATCGAATTTTGTTTTTGGGGCTCTCGCAATGTTGTTGTCCCCTATTCGCTTTTCCTTTTTTTGAAATCGAGGGCTGTACGTCAAGGTTGCCGCACGTGGAGTTCACTCCCATTCACATTTATTGTACAATCCCATAAAAAAACCTCTTAACGAGGTAAAAGTCTAGTGACGAAAACATTTTCATGCCCCAAAATTTCTGATATCCAATTTTGTGACGAATAATATTAAGTTTTACACATAAATTATTTTAAACAAAATTTTGGCACCCGGCACATTGCGCTAAAATGTTTCAATTCTAATACTAAATAAAACTCACTGTTTTGCGCAGTGCCGAATGCAAAAATTTTGTTTAAAATAATTTATGTGTAAAACTTAATATTATTCGTCACAAAATTGGATATCAGAAATTTTGGGGCATGAAAATGTTTTCGTCACTAGACTTTTACCTCGTTAAGAGGTTTTTTTATGGGATATCAGAAATTTTTGAATAAGACATCAGAAATTTTAAAATTGCAATATTTGATGTTATTTGTTGTGTAGATTTTTCTTAAATTGTCAAAATGTGGGAAAAAATACCTTATTTAACCTGTAACTGTTTACCCTTATAATTAAAAAAAAACTTTTAAGGTATGTCTAAGAGCTCTTCGAAATACCTTTTCAACGACATATAGATCGCATCTGTAGCTTCTATCATTTGGATGCTATGGGGGCTTAAATTTTAGCTGTTTTTAGCGATTTCCCGCTAAACTAGCGATTTTTCGAAAAAGTAGAACAATCGATTTTATATTTTTGATTATAAAATGATTTATCTGCCGCAAAAAGAATTCACCACTTGCAAGCAGTTTATTTCCGCATCACGCTGCAAGCAGTGTACATACTGCATATGTACATGCAGTAGTGTGAAGGTAAAAGGTATATTCAGTTAATAGGTAATATCTTGTCCAAACGAATTTTGACAGATACGTGTTATATGTCAAAAAACGCGGAATCAAATTGCCTATAACATATAACATATTTTAAAGTAATCTCATGTGTAGATTTTTCTTAAATCGCCAAAATGTGGAAAAAAATACCTTGTTTCACCTGTAGCCGTTTACCTTTTTACTTAAAAGAAAAACTTTGAAGGTATGCCTAAGAGCCCTTCAAAATACCTTTGCAACGATATATAGATCGCATCTGTAGCTTCTATCGTTTGGATGCTATAAGGGTTTTAATTTTAGCGGTTTTTAGCGATTTCCCGCTAAACTAGCTTTTTTCGAAAAAGTCGTAGAACAAACGTTTCTAGATTTTTGATCGGGAACAAGTCCTCATTCAAACTTTTAAGCTAAATCAACGCTTTGATACTAACAAACAGACAAACAAACAAACAAACAAACAAACAAACAGACTGACTTTTCATCTCATTTTCGAAAGGCCCCTAAAAATTTCAAAATTAATTATCTTTCGAACCAGCGGTCGGATTTTGATGATCGAGGTGTCATTCGACGCGTAATTTTGATTAGAATAGTTAAAAATTCAACGAAAATTCAGAAAGGCTCCAACGGCCCCATTTGCTCCAATCATTTAAATTTTGCCCCTCCCACTTACACCTGTTTATCTCACGAACCAGGTGAGTTTTCAAAAGTCTTAGTATGCACATTTGTAAGTTAAGTTAATACCTTTCGATCGGTATATAACTCGACCTGATCGGACAGTCATAGCAAATTTTCCATTCTTCCTGTGTATATATGCTAGTCGCCTTCGCACCCTTCGTGCTGCTTTCGTCACTAGCGCGGACTGCCGTCCGCAGTGATACCCATTTTCACCCCAGTTGGTAGTCCAGGGCTGAAAGCTGAAACATATTGCGTAGGACGTCGTTGATATTGTTTGTCGTACTCGCATTGTTGTTGCTGCGTGAGCCGAACTCATTTCTAAGCAAACGTTGCCAAGGCAGCAAAGTTGTCCTGGCCGGACGACAAACAAGCAGCCAGCTCACAGGCGACAAAAAGGACAAAACGACAAAGAGACAGAGAGACCGACAGACAGACAGACGGGGGAGCGAAGCAATTGAAATTCATCTGCCTCGATTTCCGGCATTCGCACTCGGAAATTTGCGCTTTCCCGCCGTGCCTGGACCGACGTAGCGTGGCGAGCAACAAGAATTGCCATGTTTACACAGTCAGAAACACACACAGACACACATAGTCTGCACTGAGAAGTCGGTCGCGTTTTCAGCCACGTGCCTTGGCAGTAGCCACAGGCGTCTTTTGTATTTTGTATCCTGTAATTCAGCACATCCAATGGGTATATTGATATGAAATGGCATAAAAGTGTTCACAACAGAATAAAGTCAATCGAACTATTTAAAATTTAAATGTAAGTAACAGCGGCTGTTTAACATACATGAAGTTGCATAAAAGTTTGAATAACAGAGTGCTATTTAATATTTAAATGTAAATAACAGCGGCTGTTCTAATAACATACCTCTATAATAAATTAACTTATCTTTAGAAAATTTAATTCTTTTTTTTAAGCTTTATAGTTGAATGAGCCAAGTTAACCTAAGGGGAACTAGGCAACATATCATTCTCCGCGAAGTCTTAAACAATTTTTGACAATTATGTAGCTCGTAAATAGTTGGTTAGAAATATGGAATTTATTTCTGGAATTTACTCTCTTGTTTTGAAATTGTTTTCTTTTTGCGCTGTTATTTTTTTTCTTATAAAAGTAAACAAATGGGATTTTTCTGAAATTTTAGTTTTTATGTTTTGTAAATTCTTTTTACTTTGATGAATAAATAATGTACTCAACGTGGCCAGTGCGCAGTTTGAAGTGCTCTTTGGAGCCTACTGTGTGTTGTGTGTGTGAGGTGTGAGAGTCGTGTGTGTTGTGTGTGCGTGGGCACCTGAAGGACATCAAAGCGTAAGCAGGAAATGGCGCTAATCACGCGTAAGAGCGTGTCCAGCGAGCTGCGTTCAATGAAGGGCAATGGCAACGCCAAGGTAAAAAGCAGCCTCGAAAGGATTTGCAATGCTGGTCACTGAGGGGCCGCAGAGCACATAAATTAACCCAAGTAATGTCCTTAATAGGCCACAGACACACAGACACATTGGCGAAATGGGTCAGAAATGGCCTGGACCACATTGTGTACTAGGATATATAGGATAGGAGGTGCATTGAACTTTCGGCACGTGGCCAATGAAGCGTCAACAAGTTGCCTGCTTGCTCAATGGCTGCCTCTGAATTCCTTTTGAAGTCAGCGGCTAAGTGGGTTAACCCACAGAGGCTTTTCTCTATCTCTGTCTCTGTAGGCTCTAATAGATGATTGCTCATCCCGATGGAATATAGGATGCTTTTGTTTAAGTTGTCCACATGGTTACTCATATCAATTTATTTTATTACATGTATTTCTTTTATTCTTTATTTGCAGATACCTGAGAACACTTTATACAGCAACATATTTATTTAACTAGTAACAACAACAATCACAACTGCAAACAATAATAATAAAAGAAAACAACAACATTTTCCGTTTCGAGAAGCCGTCCAGCAGTTATATACAGAGCCATTATATACAAATATATATTTACTATATATAAAAGAGTGGGAGAAATATATGTATATTAAATATGCCCAACGTCTGCCACAACATCAAGAACAACAGCAGCATCCAAGAGTAAGGCATATACGTCCTTACATTTCTATCAACAACAACAGCAGCAGCAGAAAGCACATCAACTTCAAGCTGAGGACGTGCTAAGGGCAATAGATATCATTATTATTATATTTGAGCATCAAATCTGTATAGGAATCTGTTGCCATGGGTCGCAAAAAAATTCAAATTTCACGCATCACCGACGAGCGCAATCGGCAGGTGAGTTAAACGCTGCGTATACTTAATTCAATCAGAGATTTCCTTTATTGGGTTGCACATTTCCAAGCTGCTTCCATAGAAATGCTTGAACATTATTAATTAAAAAAAAATAAGGACAAGAGTCAGAGTAATTCAAAACAAATTCAAATGGTATCATTACTCGAAACAAGAGAATAAAAGACTGTTTTCGAGGAGGTTGCGGCCAAGAAGCCCATAAAATGAACAAATGGCCAGCATTACATGCAGTCGCACCCAGGTGGCATGTGACCGACTGTGAGCCTTAAAGAGTCAGTTCATTATCACGTCGTTTTAGCTCCAATGAACTTTTTCTTTATTAGTCAGATATTTAACATCCTTTTTATAAGTAGCATCAATAAATTCTGACTTTCATCTTTAAATAGTTTGTATGATTTTCAGCAGTGTTCTACACTAATTATGAGCTATTTAGTTTCTATCAAATGGCCAAGCTTACCAACTTATTTGTTTTATATGAAGTATAACTTCAGTTCAATTCGCATTTTTATATTTTCTTAAAACTCGTTACTGTGTGCTGCAAATGTTCAACTGTTGCTTTTAGTTCTTTTGAACCAATTGTTTCTGATGTGCGTGACTGTGGGACTACTACCACCCACCGTGCGGAGGACATTTGTGGCATCGTAAAGGTTAATGCCTAACCAAGTCGTAAACGCGTCATAACTGACAACAAAATGAACACCAGCACACACAAACGCACACTCACACACACTCACACACCTGAGAACAATAACTTGTCCTCTGGCCTTGACTTGGCCATAATCGATTCATTACCAATCGCTGTTAGTGTACAAGAGGCTAGCGTCTAATTACATAAATATTTGAGCAGGCAATTGAACAACAGTTTTGTAAACTTACCTTTTATTTTCCTCTATTCTCGCTCCCCAAATGTATCCCCGCAGGTGACCTTCAACAAACGCAAGTTTGGCGTCATGAAGAAGGCCTATGAACTGTCCGTGCTGTGTGACTGTGAGATCGCACTGATCATCTTCTCGTCAAGCAACAAGCTGTATCAGTATGCCAGCACTGATATGGATCGAGTGCTGTTGAAGTACACCGAATACAATGAACCACATGAATCGCTGACCAACAAGAATATAATTGAGGTAAGTACTGTAACTCCATGCCAAACTCTCGCTACTCGCTACGAAACAATGCAGTTGAAGGCTTTGTTACTCGCTGCTATATATTCACTACTCGTTGTAGCACTACAAGTATTAATATATGAATGTGACACGCTGTGCTGAAGATTAAGAGTAATTTTGCTGCTACAAATGCGTTACTCTTTACATCAGCGGTGGCCACGAAATCTGAATTCGGGAGCACAACTACAACAACATTAACAGCGAGTCTTTCGTGCGACTTCACGGAGCCGAATAGGCAGAAAAATAGTTGGGAGCAGTCGCTGCTCCCGGAGCATCTGCGGGCCCACCACTGCTTTACATAGTAGATCAAAATAAGTTGGCGTTTGTGTCGTAACGTTACTTTCTTACAACACATCTGTGTTGTAGATTGACTTGACAGCCTCTCGCTGGCATTTATTCCGTCACCCTCAAGTCACTCGCTGCTATGTACTCGTTACTTTCTATTCGTAAATTAAAAAGTACTTGTAAGTCAAATGTTTCAGACAATCACTCGCTACAAAACACTCGTTACTTGTTGGTTCCTTGATCTTAATTAGATTTCTCGCCGCAAATTGCTAAAGTAGGCGATGACTTGTTACATCTTTACACACACGCTACTCTCTGCTCGTAAATATCAAAGTGTTTGGTCGTCACTCGCTGCTTTACACTCGTCACTCGCTCGACTTGGCTATCGGTATTTATCTAGCGTCTCTGAACGTTTGACAGTTGCATAAAATTATGAACACTCAAGTGAGCTGTAAAAAGCGCAGCAGCCACGCGGAAAACAAACAAAGCAATAAAACAGATAATAACAACAACAACACCGACAATGTTTAGTTTTGGGCTCTAACAACAATGGCAATATGCAGAGGGCCAAGGAAAGAGGAAGAGAAGAAGAGAGCAAGAAAGAAAGAAAGAGAGTAGGGGCATAGACGCCAATGTATTTTGCATTTCTAATGCGACATTGTCGCTGTTGTTGTATCTTGTGTTGTAGTTGTTGTTGCTGTCTTTTGTTTGCTGCCTTTTAAATTGTTTTGTAATGTTAATGCCGTGCAGAGCGTAGACAAGATTTACATAATTTAGCACATCAACAGAGTGGCGACGTGTCAAGTGCCAAGCAAAGCAACCCCCCGCTTCCCTTTCCCTCTCTCTCTCTCTCTCTCTCTCTCCTTGCCACGGCCAATTACGAGTACTTGCCTCCCCTCAAACCGCTCAAGTTTCTGTTTAACCCAACAATTTAACAATTTCTCTCTCCCTCACTTTGTTTCCTCACACATTTACAGAAGGAGAACAAAAACGGCGTCATGTCACCGGATTCACCCGAAGCGGAGGCCGATTACACGCTCACCCCGCGCACCGAAGCCAAATACAATAAGATCGACGAGGAATTTCAGAATATGATGCAGCGCAACCAAATGGGCATTGGCGGTGCCCCGGGCGGTGGTGGTGGAGGCGGCGGCGGTGGTGGTGGTCCGAACAGGCCAATGCCAAATACGAGTTACACGCTGCCAGTATCGGTGCCAGTGCCGGGCTCCTACGGTGAGAATCTGCTGCAGGCCAGCCCACAAATGTCCCACACAAACATCAGCCCACGTCCATCGAGTTCGGAGACGGATTCAGGTGGGATGTCCTTAATAAGTTAGTACAGTGTCTCGGGTGCACAATTTTCATTTACTTTCTATTTCTGTTCCTGTTTTTCTGTTCACGTTATTTTGCTGCTCGTTATCAGTTAATCGCTACCCTTTATTATTTTTATTATATTTATCCATTTTGTTCTTATTCCTTTATCCACTTTGGATCTATTTGAGTCATTGCATGCACAACTCGTTCAGGAATCTAACTTCAATTTAACAATATACAGTTTTAAGTATTTTGGGAGTTACATTTGCAACTTTGTTTTTTTTTTCATTATCTAATTTCTAACATTGCCTGCAGTTTGTTGTGTTACTTCTACTTTTCATGGTGATAAGGTTATTAAACTTTTGCATATATTCTTATATATTTCATTCATCAGTCTATCCATCGGGTACCATGTTGGAGATGTCAAACGGTTATCCACATTCACATTCGCCGCTTGTGGGATCACCCAGTCCAGGTCCCAGTCCTGGCATAGGTGGGCATAATGACTATATTCATATTACAATGGAGACACCCACCCACACACTCACACACTAAATTTAACAAATTAGTTTAGTTAGCAAAATTATTTAAGTGACACACACCCGCCCCCCTGATTGCCCACTCGATTACTCCCATCCATTGTAGACACACTTGATACCCTGCAATTTGACTACAATTAATCCTATTTTTGCAGCGCATCATTTGCCCATTAAACAACAATCGCCGGGCAGTCAGAACGGACGAGCTTCCAATTTACGTGTCGTCATACCGCCCACCATAGCGCCGAATATGTCGGCGACAGCGGACGACGTGGCCTATGCAGATGTAAGTCCAATTTCACAACAATACCATCAGCTAACTAGAAATGTGAGTTTACTATTAGATAACTTACATTTCGCTTTAAAATCGACTTTTAGGCTACCTGGAAAATTGAGTATTTTACTGAGAAATCCAGGTTTATAAAAGTCTATTAAAAGTGCATTCAGAATTAAGCTGTAATGCTATTGGATTTCTTGGAATGTAAACAAAATACACTATTAGCAAAAGTTTTTTGAGAGAAATGAATTTGTTCAGCTGAAAACGTATGCTTAAATTTGGCTGGAAATCATGTAAATTTAAAGTACCTCAGGATTATAAGCATGTTTTCATTATTTTCTTTTCTTCTTTTATTTTTAATTTATTCAGATTTTATTGTATTTTTAGTACAGCAGGTTTTGTGTGACAAAGTCGTTCTTAATTGTTCATACTAGGTAAATTAATTGAATTGTGTGCGGCGTCGTCATTTTCTTAGGATATAAATGTGCAAATGTGAGATTTATTTGAAATGTTGGTATGAAGGTCACATGGACTACTAAGTGCCGTATTTATCTAAGCTATAATTTCAAATTTGTCATTTATTTCTATACTTTGAAAAAAGGAATAGATCCGAATAGGTATCTTTACAGTAGGTATCTAAGTAAAAAACAGTATTCCACCATCTTTGGTATACATTTTAAATTGTATTCAACGTCGCTAAGATTTGTAGCTGCAGGAACCCTTTAAAATGAAAATGAAAACAAAATTCCTATGACTGACTATGTGACTAAAGTCTTTACATAGATATTAAAAATATCTTAAGTACAACTTGAAGCTACATCAATTGCCATGATCTAATCATTGCAGCAACGGCAGAGCCAGACGTCGCTGAATACGCCGGTGGTGACGCTGCAGACGCCGATGCCCGCGCTGACGAGCTACTCGTTTGGGGCGCAGGACTTTTCGTCGTCGGGTGCGATGAGCGCGGACATAATGAGCCTGCCGCAGTGGCATCAGGGCCTCGTTCAGCAGCACACTAGGTGGGTAGTCCAGGCCCCGAGCCCGGCGAATAGCAGCAGCAGCAGTCCGAGCAGGCAAACACTTAACGGCGACCAACATCATAATCTGCCTTGCAGTCTATCGCAGTTGGCTGTCTCGAATAGCACACCGCCGCCCGCCAGCTCACCCGTCTCCATCAAGGTCAAGGCGGAGCCACAGTCGCCGCCACGCGATCTCTCCGCCAGCGGTGGCGGACATCAGCATCACAGCAACGGCTCGATGGGCAGCGGTTCCAGCAGCAGCAGCACCAGCAGCAATGCCTCAGCCAACGGTGGCGGCACAGCTGGCGGTGGCGGTGGTGGTGGCTCACTCAGTGCATCCAATGTCATCACACACTTGAACAACGCCAGCTTATTGTCTGGAGCGCCTGGTGGAGGCGGCGGCGGTGGAACCAACGGCAGCGCCGAGCAAGCCACCAATTTGAGCGTCCTAAGTCATTCGCAACAGCATCTGGTCATGCCCAATTCAAGGCCCTCATCCACCGGCCACATAACACCGACTCCAGGTATGTCCAACTCTTCTTACCTTCAAATTTTCCCCCTATCAAAATGTTTTCCCCGCTGAAATGAAATTTCGCTTGCAAATTTGAAATTTGATTTTCTACTAATTTTATTAAATGTGTTTTTTGTTTTTTGCGGCATGTTCTTTAATGCTACGATTAACGTGAAAGCGACAAATCTTAACGCGGCTCACGAGGCGTATGCGCAATATCTGATAATGCGCATACGCCACGTGGGCCGTGTGAGAAATGCAGTTGATTTGATTATCAATCTTTCTCTCTTCCTTTTTCTCTTCGTGCTGCTGCCAAATTTTGTTCTTTCGATTAACCAATAAAAAACCAAAATATAATAATAATAATAATAATAACAATAACAACAACAAATATATGACAATTTTTAGGGCATGATAAGTATGAAGGATATCCGTACCGCGCGCTTATGGGACATAATCCTAGATGGAATTTTGCCGGTAAATTGGCCAAACAAACAAACAAACAAACCAACAAAAACGCATACCACAATAAACATACATGTTCACACACATACACATACAAGAAACACAGCACCTGAACACCATTGAGAGCCGATAAACTAGCGATAACAACTAGCGATAGTATCGATTAATAAATAATAGAGTTGCTGATAAGATAATAAACACTTGAAGCAACCCTCTGATAATTATCGATTACTGTTTGCCAATTTATCGATTACTTATCAGCTCTTCTACATGCATTTCCATCAAAATTCGTCAATCTGTCTTTTGATTTCAATACGTTATTATAGTTATCAAACATTTTGTCAAAATTGTGTATAATTTTTAATATTCAAAGCTTTTGATATTCGCTAGAGAACATAAAATTTTATAATTGCCTGTTTTTCTTCTTATTATTAATATCTTGACTAACTAAACTTGACAATTAAACACAAACACTAACTATTACAGAGTCCCACAGTTTATTTGGACCAATAACTTCAATAATATCAAAATTTAGATTTTAGCTGAAGGGTTAGTACAGGGACCGTAATCATTATGAGTGTTACTATAAAACTAATTTGTTATTCAAAGATTTTTAAAGATTTACCGATTTAATGATGATTAAAAAAAAATGATAATGATTAATTTTGATTGAAAAAAACTATCAGTTTTATTTTGAGCAAACTAAATAGAAATCTTTTATATAATTACTAATTGTGAGTTTAATTTTTTTCGTTTAAATAAAATGAATATTTGAAAGTTTTATGTTGATCGCTCAAAATGTATCATTATAATTTTATTTTTTAAAAATATACAAAAGATATTGAAATAAATTAAAATGAAATTTCGTTGCTTAAATTTAACAACAAATCGACATATGTGTAAATTTTGTTTATATCTCATTCTGATTAAATAATAAACGCGTTTAAAATTTGTAATAAATCATATGAGTAGTGGGTCAAATAAGCTGTGAGTACTACACATTCTCAAACACAACACGCATACACATACACACACACATACATATACATTGTTAATCCGTTGCCAGGCGTTGAATGCCATTGCGTCTGGCCCTAAAAAAGCCCCCGCCTGTTGCCCGTGCCACACACATTTGAAATCAGTGCATCTCAAACTAATAGTTTAACAGATTTTATTATCTTAAACGCAGGTGCGCCCAGCAGCGAGCAGGATGTGCGTCTGGCTGCCGTCGCCGTGCAACAGCAACAGCAGCAGCAACAACAACAGCAGCAGCAACAACAACAGCAGCAGCAACATCAGCAACAGCAACAGTTAAGCGATTATGATGCACCCAATCACAAAAGGCCGAGAATATCGGGCGGATGGGGCACATAGCCGGCACGTGGCGCCGCTTTAAGCGACTATAAGCTACAACAACAGCAACAACAGCAGCAACAGCAACATCACAACAGCAACAAGAAGCCAGTCAGCAGCAGCAACAGCGAGAGCGAGAGCGACAACGATCTGGTCATGATGCCACCGCCACCGCGAAAGGAGATGACGGCGTCATCATCGAGTCGCACGTTTCTAAATGCGGTTAATTATGGGCGTGGCAGCTACGATTGCTATGGCCAACATCTAGCTGTTGGCTATGCACCGGAGCAACAGTAGCAACCGTAGCAACAACAACAAGTAGAAGATAACCAAGAAGAAGATTCAAAACAAGAACAAAAACAGTTTCCAGACCAGTGCAATAGTTATGGGGAAGTCGAGCTGGAAGCGAAAGGTTTTGTTATTGATTTAAGTTTAAGCGAAAACAAGTGACAGTGTCATATCTACAATTATTGTCTAATGTGTAACTTATATGCTTATAAGTATATATGGTAATAGTTATAATTTTAAATTATATATACACACACACATCTATATATACCGATATATGAAAATGTGTGTCAAATTGTGCGCATGCATATTTGACCCCCACTTCACTCCCCCAAGAGCCGTTGAAAGCCGTAGCTAGTTAATTACATATGATACTATGATAAATTGAAATTAATATTTAGGCGCAAAAGAAAGTGAGTTAAAGTGAGTTTTGAAAGCGACTTGCGAGACTCGACTCAATGCGACTCGAAAGGAGCATTAGTTAGTTGTTAGTGTTAGTGTGTTGAGCTGATTTAGTTTAATTCAATTTAATGTTAACTTTAAGTCAACAACAATATCACACACACACACATTTACAAGTATGATGTACATATTTTATATTTGGTTCTTAGGCTAAACTGATCACTGAAACTAGAACTACAAAAATGAAATACAATTACAAGATACGTAAAAAATACAAGTCAGACTTTATGAATGATATACATATACTACATATAATTATGAGCTGGTAACGTGAGCACACACACTTGCCACACACACCCACACACATACGCATATGAAAATGTACTCAAAAACATTTATGCAATGTTTTTAATTTTTGTCATCTTTTTGTTTCTTTCATTATTAAATATTGTGCAATTTATCAATACGGTTTATCAGCATGCAATACAAATTATCAATTACTTTATTAAACGACTCAGTTTATTTTAATTTCTTAACTTAATTTTATGTTTAAGTTTTAGTTTGCGAGAGTTCGAGTTTGAGGAAAACAAACAAAATTAATTAAAAAAAATAAAACAAAAACAAACTAAACTTGATTTCATAGTAATTGTAATTAATGTAAGCTCTTATTTTATAGACTTTATTCTCTTTTTCTCTAAGCAAAACGAAGTCATAATTTGTAATTAAACTTAAAGTGAATTTTCTGTTCAATTTGAAGCGTTTCAAATTTTGCGCCTTAAGTTTTGTATTTTTACATTTTACCATTTACAATTTGAAATGCAGTTTGTAAAACAAATACAAAATAAACACAAAATATAATTTAAATAAAATGATTATAAACAATTATTTTCAGTTGATTTCATTTCGTTGCGTTTCGTTCAATTTTATTTTTTTTAATTATTATACAGACAGATAATGTATGGACTATGTGTACCTATATTGAGGTGGGCGTGGCTGTCTACTTGTCAATTGCCCAATTTATTTATGTACGCTTAAGAGGTAAATGCGCTCTGTAAATATTTGCGCTACCAAAACATGACCTGTTGCACTTTCTACAGCAAATTGTAAAAAAATCGAAAAGAAACAAACAAAATTGAAGAACATATGCAAAGAATACAACAGTATTTACATATGTACATATGTATGTACATTTCGCATTGTACCTATACGAATGCTGCAGACTGTAACAGCTGTGCATATACATATAGCCCGAATTGTACGATCCGAAATGCACACAAACAATAAACATTTACACTTTACAGGTTTCCCAAAAGAAGAACAAACAAGCTTTAGAACAAGTATATACACATACATATATATTATATATGAACCTACCATATATAGGTATCGATATATATATATGTACTATAAAGTAGCCAGCGCTACATATTTTCTAGCAATATACTGAATATACAGATGAAATTAAGACACAGATTGATCTGAGGGCAAGCATTAAGCATTAGCAGAAAACCCCAATGAATAGTTTAAATTATTCGCAAACCCATTTGTCAGAGTTCATTGAAGAATATTAATGATCGAAGCTCATGAATACCTTTATAAATTCTCTGGCAAATTAATCATAACTAATTTAAACCAATATAAACTTATATATACATAAAACAATGAATGTTGAATGTAGTGTTACAATTGTTAACCCTTAAATGAGTTTTTATATAATTTGCAATGAACTTTTCCAGATTTCCCCTATATTTGGTTGTCTTACAATTCTCAGTTTGGTGTACATAAATCCTGGTAAATGAAACTTCACTCTGTAGTGTTGCCTTAAAAACAGTGCCTCTTAAATGAAATAAACATAAACATATAAATAAATGTTAAACAGCGATCACTTGCTGAAAATTATATAAAAAAAATGGAAAACAAACTTGATGGTGAAAATTTCAATACAGGTGTTATTTGTGCTATTTAAAGAACGTAGTTAATGCAACCGAAAAATAAAAAAAATACAAAAACAAATGTAATTAAACTAAGCTTTAAAATTTAAATGAAAATATGAAACTTGGAAGAAAAAAAAAGAGGAAAACTCAAGTAGAGCAGCACATAATGTACAAAATCATTGAACAGGCTAAATTACAATTGGCATAAAAGGGTTTGAATAGTTTAAGAGATCATACATGTATGATAAATTATAATATATACGATTAGATTGGATCAGTGCACTGTATAGCTGGCCGTCTACAAGGCGTTTTATGGTCACAGGGACCACAACAAATGATTTATGATTGGATATGGTAATCAGTGTCTATTGCTAATCAACTGTTTCTAGCCAGTTCGTAAAATACAATGTTTGTATTTATAGTATAAATGTTAAAACAATGCACTGTTGTATGGATATGTACTATATGTGACACCCTAACAACTAATGAAAATCCAATTAAAAACGGCAAAAGACTTTATGCATTAAACATACTTAATTAAATATGATATAGAAATAGATATATATATGTATATCTCACCTGTCTTACACATATGTGGTTAAAATATCAGTTATTAATTTTAGTTCAATCATATTAAATGTTGTATTTCTGTTATATAAAATAATGTGGTTCCATCTGCAATCATCATAAGATCCACAACTGGCACAACTATAGTAAATAATTCACATAGCGAATATTTAAACCAAGTTAAGAAGTGGCGTTTAAATGTTTATAAAACCTTGAGGACGCTGTCGTAAATAAAAAACATAATTATATACAACTTAAGTGATATGCATATAGTTAAGTTATCTATATAAAAGGCGCTCCAAATTGATATTACTTACGACTACCGTCAAGTACAGAAATTATATTGTAATAACCATCGATGTATCTCTGTTCAAATAACTTACAAATAAAGTGTAAGCATTATGTTTAAGACAATTAGTTACCATTTTGGTGAAAAACATCCAAAATAAAAAAGATACATTTAAATATATGTATAATTATTAGTTAATAATTGTAAACAAGTTTTATCCGTGCACTGAATAAGAAAGGTTTTGAAAATTGATTGTGGAATAAACATTTACCTATTAAGTTGATGTTTTAAACAAAAAGAGAAAAAAAAACAAAACCAAAAGTAGAAAATTTTAAATAAAAACCTTTTTGGCAACTGAATTTCACAAATCATTGTTTTCTTTTTATTGCATCTTTAAATTCTCATTAAATTTTCGACTTAAACATTAATTTTAAATTTTTAAAATAATTTCGTTGCATGTGTTTGCTTTTCTTTTTTTATAATTACAATCTAATCAAATGCAGTTGTGGTATAATTAACCGTTACAATCCATCGATCCCAGCAAGGAATACAGTTTACATGCCATTGTAGGCGGGGCCGCCGCCTCCCTCGGGCACCACCCAGTTGATATTCTGCTTGGGATCCTTGATATCACAGGTTTTGCAGTGAATGCAGTTTTGTGCATTGATTTGCAGCTTCATGTTGCCGCCCTCCTCGTTGGGCACATACTCATAGACGCCAGCGGGGCAGAAGCGCTGCTCGGGTCCTTCATAGATGGCCAGATTGTGGTCCACGGGTATGCGATCGTCCTTGAGGGTCAAATGTGCTGGCTGGTCACCCTCGTGATTGGTGCCCGTTAACGCCACCGAGGACAGCAAGTCAAAGGAGATTTTACCATCTGGCTTGGGATAAACGATGCGTTCGCTGACATTTGCTGGCTTCAGTGACTCGTGATCTTGGGGGCCGTGTGTCAACGTCCAGGGCTCGCGGCCACCCATGAAAATGGAGAAGCCACTGAGCACAAGTCCGCCATAGAGACCCAAGGGATTGTGGAACGATGGGTGCACATTGCGCACCTTGTACAAATCCTTCCAGACAAAGGATTCCTTAATTCTGTAATTGGAAATGATTTTAGGAAACTTCTACACGTGTTAGCTTTGTTATTGACTCACTTATCCGCATAATTTATGGGCTCTACACCGGCTGTTGTCTGCTTGCCCTCGTTGATGGCCTCCAATGCACTCTCGGCGGCCAGCATGCCACTCTTCATGGCGTAGTGTGAGCCCTTGATGCGTGGCACGTTCAGGAAACCGGCACTGCAACCAACCAAGCAACCGCCCGGGAAGGATAGCTTCTTTGGTATGCTCTGGAAACCACCCTCATTGATGGCACGTGCTCCATAGCCAATGCGTGTGGCGCCCTCGAAGACATGACGCACTTTGGGATGCGTCTTGAAGCGCTGGAACTCCTGGAAGGGACTGATCCACGGGTTTCTATAGTTCAGTCCAACCACGAATCCCACAGCTATCGTGGGCGTGGGCTCGTTAAGATGGTACAGAAAAGAGCCACCGTACGTGAAACGATCCAGAGGCCAACCAATTGAGTGCTCCACCAGACCAGGTCTACAGGAGGAGAGGTAATTAGAATAAGAGTTGATTGGCTGCCTTGTAGAGCAACTGTTACTCACTGATGCAGTTCGGGAGATATTTCCCAAACCTCCTTAAGTCCAATGCCGTAGGCTTGCGGCTCGCTGCCAACGTTGAGGCCAAAGTTGTCCATGATCTGCTTGGAGAGATGGCCACGGCAGCCCTCGGCAAAGATTGTGGTCTTCGCGTGCAGCTCCATGCCACGGGCAAAGGTCTCCTTCGGAGCTCCACTCTTGGCAATGCCGACATCATTCGTGGCAATGCCCTTAACACTGCCATCCTCATGGAACAGCACCTCGGAGGCAGCACAGCCCGGATAGATCTCTACGCCCATGGCCTCTGCCTGATCGCCCAGCCATTTAACCAAGTGACCCAAGCGCACAACATAATTGCCATGATTGTCCATGGGCCAGCCTTTGAAGATGGGTATCGAGATGCGCCCCGTGGGGGTAAGGTACGAGAAGGTATCCTTCGACACAGGCGTGTTCAAGGGCGCACCTTGCTCCTGCCAGTCAGGTATCAGCTCATTGAGTGAGATCGGATCAATGACTGCGCCCGAAAGTATGTGACCGCCCACCTCGGCTGACTTTTCCACAACGCACACGCGCACCTCCTACGAAATATGATGATGAAGATTGAAATCCAATGACTTGGCTGTGCTGAAGATTCTTAACTCACCTGGTTCTTCTCCGCAGCCAGTTGCTTGGCGCGTATGGCGGCTGACATGCCCGCTGGTCCACCGCCCACAATGACGATGTCCACCTCCTCGACACAACGCTCCATGTCCACCTCCTTCCATCTCTGGTCCTTCTCGCGCGGATGCAAGGTGTAGTGTGTGGTAATCTTTGGATACTTGGCTGCCTCCGACACGCTGCGCACAAAGGCGGGCGTGAACAGCTTATGACCTGCAGGAGGTCAGAGTGTGGGAGAGAGAGAGAGAGAGAGGTTAGTCTGATATGAACTCAGATAAGGACAACGACAACAAATACATATTTAGGAATGTTAAGTTGCTCAATTGATTATCTGCTAATCGTTATATAAATTGTCCAAGCTCATTATCTCCGAGTCTCGTTCGTTTTGTGTTTTTGCTCTTCATCCCAAAACATTTAAATTATGTAATCAACATTGTGTTTGTTGTTGTCTTTTATTAATTTTAACTGATCGTTAATAAACTCACCTCTGTGCATTTTCAGGAGCGCCGACATTTTCCCAGCAATTGATTGGCTTAATTGCAGTTTCTAAACCGAATATAATATATGTACAATAAATAAATTTGTATTTACACTGATAGAGAGCAAACAAAAACAAATAATGCCGCCGCCAACAGAGCAACAAGTTGGACTTTAGACTCGGCCAAACAATCAGCGGACAGTGCTGCGTTTAAGGTTCGAATTCTTTGAATAGACGCCTTAAGTACATTACCTATTTGTTGATTTGTCCTTCACACTTGAGATTTGAGTGCCGAATATGTTATGCTTTTGCAGATCTTCAGTCTGCAATCAAATTTAGAAATAAAAAACAAACGCGAGAGAACTCAAACTGATCAGCTGGCAGACGAGGGCTGCAAAACTACCGTTGGTGTTATCCGGCGATTTTGTCATCGCAAAATCCACACATAGGTGGAGTGTTTTTGAAAAACAGACAATAGGTGGCGCAAAGTAAGTCGTTGCGATTTCAGTTGTAATACGATATCGACTCAATGATTACCTATACCTAATCTAAATTACACCTGGAATTGTGTTATTTTCCATTGAAACTTAAGGCATATAATTTGTTTTGTTTATAAAGTGTGCGCTAAGTTAACATGCAAACTTTAAGAATACATCAGACTAGTCTGAGTGAGCCGAAACAGCGCCCCATTACCAACCTATGTTCAAACAACTGGAGAAAACATCGATTACGAATGTACATTCGCCGATGCATTCCGAAGCGTTACAACAATCGGTTGTGGACGGTTCCCGCCACTGGGACTGGACTGGACAATGTTAAAATTCTTAGGTTCACTTGCAGGCCGATAGGTGTCTCTCCCACTGTGGCGCTGCTATTCACAGTTGATTGTGGCGCCCGACAGAGTGCCAACAGACAGTTGAAATTTGAATAAATTATGCAAGATTGTTAAGTTTAATGCAATGTCAGCATAAATTTCGAATGTTTAGCAGCCCAAATAGATATCAATACAATAGTTAGCGAGTTGTCTTTATTTAAAAGATTTGTTCACAACATTTCAATGCATTGAGGAAAGTACATTTAACATTTCAATATTGTATTCGATATTACACTTAATATGTATGGTGTGGGTATAAGCGTGTGTATGTATGTACACGTTGGGTTACATTTCCATTTTATTATTATTATTATTTTTGTTTTGATCAGATCAAAGTGTGGTGAATTTTTAATCCAGCCCCATTAAAAATTCAAAGGAATTACAAGATTTCTTTTTGCGAATATCTATTATAATAAGTTTGAGATAGTTGTAAGTACATTTATCAATAGGTTCAGCTTTGGCCAATTAATATTTACAAGGTGCAATGGTCCAATCAGGGGCCAATCAATCTATGGCTCATAGAATTGCTCCACACTGCTGTCATCCAAGTGGTTCTGTGGATTCTGTTCCGTCTGTTCGCTGCTTTTCAGTTGTAGTTGTTGTTGCTCCTCCTGCGGTTGTTGTTGCTGCTGTTGATGGTGTTTGTTGAAGAGCATGGTTATGGCCTTGTCAGTGGGATTGCTCTCATCACTTGCTGTCTGTTGCTTGCCTTCAGCTGCCTTGGTCTGATTCGATTCCGAACTGGCCAATCCTCCCTCTCCCTCTCCATCGGCTCCACCTCCATGAACACTCTTGCCGAAACGCATAAAGTTTGAGTCCATTTTGCCCAATCGCTCGAATCCCGTTGCAGTGGAGCGACCGAAGCGCATGAAGTTATCCGGACGACCGAAGCGCATGAAATCCTGCTTGGGACTGCGCAGCTCCTCGTGGGAGTGCATGCTCCTGCCGAAGCGCATGAAGTTGTCCGGGCGACCGAAGCGCATGAAGTCCTGCTGAGGAGTACGGCCAAAGCGCATGAAATCCTGCTTGGGATCACGGCCAAAGCGCATAAAGTCCGATGGAGTGCGTCCGAAGCGCATAAAGTCCGACGGAGCACGCCCGAAGCGCATAAAGTCCTGGTTCGGATTGCGTCCATAGCGATCCATGGCCGCACGCTTCACCGGCTCGTAGTAGCCGCTTCCGGTCGCCTGAGGCAGCTGCTCCGCCTGCCGCTTGCCGAAGTGCATGAAGTTATCCTGCAAGGACTTGCGCTTCATCTCATACTCTGGATCGTATTTATAGCGCTGTTTGCGCGCGTGTTTCTGGAATCGCAGCACCACCGAATTCTTGGCATAATCTATGCCAATGGCCGCGATCGGATAACGGAACTCCAGCTCAGTTTGTTCCGGTTTCTCATCCATCAGCGCATCCAGCAGCTCGTTACCATTATTGTTGCTGCTCTTGGTGTCCTCATTGGTGTCTAGCAGAGCATTGTCACCGAAGCTGGGCGTCTCAATGATCTCGCTGTGGATGGCCGACTGCATCTGGTACAGGGCCAGCAGGAACATCAACGCAATGCCCATGACAGCAACTGGAAGCAGAGAGCGAAGGGGAGGTAATAACAATTATGAGGTGCTAAGTAAATCATTTGACGCATTATCTATTGCTAGTTTTAATCACATTAACGCTCTGCCTTTTTATACTCCTTACTTCAAAAATATGTAATAGGGAATATAGTTTTAAATAAAATTTATGTAGCAGGGAGAAGGAAGCATGCACAAATAAGTTTCGCATTTTTTTTGAAGCGATACTGTGCAACAAAACCGCTCAGATAAGAACCCGTTATTATATTTTAAAATCAATGTATTTGGAAGTTATTTCATATATTGTCTGTTGAAAGTTTGTCAACAATAAAAATAAAAAGAGCTAGTGCAAAATTGCATTTGAAGGGGGAAAAAACAACGAAATTTAAATTTCTTTATAAAATTTAGGAGTATATCGCGGATTCAGGCAACTCACTGAAAGTATAAAAATAGCAAAAAAACGAATATACGTGAACAAATAAGAAGAAATTTTGTAATTTAATAATTAAAAATAAACTTAAGCTTACAAGAAAAAGTTAATTCACGATCTTACGGAGCGTCAAAAATAATGCGGCACGAGGGAAGCAATTTGATTTTTCAGTAAGACGCAAGCTGCAATATTGTTTTTTTTGCCGGAAAGTTATTCGTTCTACAGAAAAGCGACAACCCACAGAATGATCGTGTTTATGCGACAAGCATGGCAGATTGGGCTAATAAGAAAATTATCAAAATTCGACATCGGTTATGGTTTGGGGATCAAAGATTTCATTGATTTTTTAGGGGTGATGCAAGAACATCGTACCATGTTTTATTTCTATGGATGAATGGCCTCCATCTTCATCGGATCTGATTCTATTGAACTTCTCCATATGAAATATAAATATAAATTTCCCCACTAGATTTAGTTGTTTTTGATAAGTTATAAGTTATTATTAGGGCCCACGTTTAATATTCTTGATCAGCATCAAAGCCGAGACGATTGGCCATTCCCGCCTCTGCAAATCGCGAAAAACCACCACAAGCATAGTTTTTAGAATATAAGGTAATTTACGTTATCTACTATTATAAACTATCATTCTACTAAATCGCAACAAGATCGGACAAATAGAAAGGTGGTAATGATTGATTTAAGTTTTTAAGCAATGTAAGTGCCTCAAAGTATGCAATAAAAAATGTTATATATTTATTTAAATAAGTTATGGGAGTTCGACTATAGCCTGTTTTTCTTTTGTTTTTGCTTGTTAGCTATTCATTTTACTTAGCTGACAAGATGAACAACGGGAATAACCTAGCAAGTTATCCGGTAGCCCAATGGACTAAAGAATGTCTTAACGCCTTTATTTTCATGTTCTTCTTGGCCAGACAAAGTGTCCCGCTAATTAACCATAACAATATTTATGTGATAATCTGCCTGGCCAAGAGCGAAATATGAATGTGCGCGTAAAAAGTTAACCAAGCACATTAAAGGCAACACCAGCAACAACAACAACACCAGCAACAACAACAGCAACACAGCCAACAACTTGTTGAAGGCGTTAACTGGCGTTGGCCACGCAAATGCTGAAGCTGGAGTAGGTGTTGATGTATGTATGTACGTCCGGAGTCCGGACTCCGTCAGAGCAGGCCATTAGAGATGCAAATGATTTATGGCTTATGGATGTGACGAGGGAAACGAACGATGCAGGACTTGAGTTGCATTAGGATCGGGTTGGTAAGTAATGCAGCTAAAGGCTGAGTTTCCTCTTTTGGCAAAGACTAGAAAAATGGGTAACACTACGTTAACCTAAGCCTAATTCAATTGTGGCTAAATACTCATGTAAATAATTATTCTACTTCTGAGAAAAATGTTTTTTAAGTGGCGTTTTAAGTTGGGAAAATTCTTTTTAATAGCAAAATTATGCATCTTTTATCTATGACCAATAATATATTAAGCTAAGCTTAATTGAATTGTGGCTGGCAACTAAATATTTATGTTAATAAAAAATGATTTTACCAAGAAAGCTCTGTCAGCTAAAAGCTAAAAGCTATAAGTACTTTCTACACTGATAAAAAAAAGAATCTAAAATCAAGATTTTGGTCTCAGAACTAAGAACATTGGTCTAAAAAATGCGTCGAGAACATAAAAATCTTGAATTAAGAAAACACATCTTGATTCTAAGAACATTTTAATTAAGACCAAGTTCTTAATTTTTAAGACCAAAAATTCTTATATTTTTAAGACCACAACTCCACAACCACAATAAAACCTATTATTTTTTTAAGATTATGTGTTCTTATTTTAAGACCAAAAAGTTTTGAATACTCAAGAAAAAAATCTCAAATTTAGATTAAGCTTCTTAACAATTTAAGAAGCATGAAGTAAGTTTTAGTAAACTTGAGGTCTAGTATGTCGATATGACTCTAAACAACAAAAACAATACACAAAACACTTGCAGATACAGCTGTTTTAAGAGATGCAAACTCTATCACCAGAACCGTTTTGCTGACTTGCCCAGCGATCCAAGCCTTATGTCATCTTTGAGAAGCCAGAACCAGTTGTGAATTATTGGTCTCAAGAAGTGAAAAAATTTTAAGATTTTTGTTCTTATTTTAAGAGAAAAAGATCTAAGATCTAAGATTTTTATTCTTATATTAAGAACTTAACCTTTTTTAGAATAATATTCTTAGTTTTAGTAATTTGGTCTTAAAATGGTCTTATATCAAGAACAAAATATTTAAATTTGAGAATTTTATTCTTATATAAAGAACTTACGATTTTCAAGATTAATATTCTTAGTTTTAGTAATTTGGTCTTAAAATATTCTTATTTCAAGAACAAAATATTTAAGATTAGTGTTCTTGATTTTAGAAAGTGGTCTTTTTTATCAGTGTAAGCCTAATTGAATTGGGTCTAAATACTTATAACATACATACTTAAAAACTTATGTGAATAAATGGACTTTTACCGGGAAAACTATCGAGGGTGCCACAGAAATCGCTTTCGCTTGAATTTCACTTAAATTTGTACGAAAATTTGTACGAAATTTAAGCGAAATTCAAGCGAAAGCGATTTCTGTGGCACCCCAGTATATTTTTAGGTTCCTGTATTGAATATTCTTTTCAATACTAAATTACAGTCGAACTTCACTAACTCGAACTTCCCTAACTCGAAGTTTCTCTAACTCGAACAAAACCGAGTGGCAATAGCGTTTACTAAGCAAATTTCATACAATTCTGTCTCCCTAACTCGAACTTCCCTAACTCGAATTTCTCCCTAACTCGAACACAAAAATATTGTCCCGTACTTCTGTAAGTCGAATTTTTCGGAAAAATTCCCAATAAAGTTTACATTTTTTTTTCTTTTCTATTTTATGCTTTTGTTACCGGCTCGTTTTTATACTTAATATTGATGTACGTTAACATATTTTGATGGAATATGATAGAATATTGCATCAACAATTACTTAGGCTTGTGAAATTGGTATAGGAAAGATGTTCGTAATGTAGTTCTTTGTCAGCGCATCAGCTCAAGATTATTTAGCATGGCACCAGCACGTGTATTAAAATGTTTATATTTTTAAGAAATCCTTAAACTTATTTGTTAAGAAATTTAAAAGTTAACCAAAAAAATTAAAGTGGCTGAAAAATATAGTGCCTCATCGAAAACAGTTTTTATTATAATATTAAAAAATGGAAAATTATTTATGTCATTTGAATCGGGAACTGAAAAGAACGATAAAACCTATTTTTGAAAATATTGACAGGTCTTAAACAAACTGAAATTTTTTTTGTTGAAAATAACGAGAAAAGTTTTCTATTTGTAATGTATTTATGAATGAATGAAATTGTAGTTTCATTTAAAAAAGTAAAAAAAAATTCCCTAACTCGAAGTCTCCCTTACTCGAACTTTTTTCTTGGATAATGGTGATTCGAGTTAGGGAAGTTCTACTGTATTTATTTTTTATTTATGATTGGAAAAACGGCTTATAATATATTAAGCTAAGCCTTATTAAATTGTGGCTGGCAATGAATAATAAATGTTGTTTCTATGAAAGCTCTGTCAGCTAATAGCTTTTTAAAAGACTTCGTTTTAAGTAGGGAATTCTTGAACCTCCCTTTCGAAACTAAGCTATAAATATTTTATATTTTTATTCTGAATATTGAAAAACGGACATCAGTACAACAATTTACGCCTAATTGAATTGTGGCTCATCATTAAATACTTATCTGATTAAAAGAGCTTTATTCTAAGAAAGGTGTGTCAACACAAAACATTTCTAAAATGTGCAATTCAGAGTGGGGGAAATCCCCATCAAAACCGAAAACTTTAAGTACAGTCAAACTTCTCTAGCTCGAATCACATTATCCAAAGAAAAAGTACAATTGTTTAGACTTCGAATTATGGAATTCTTTTAGTAAACACTATTGCCATTCAATTCCGTTCGAGATATAGAAAATTTCAGTTATAGAAGTTGAAGCTATTGAGGTTCGACTGTAGTTCAGATATTATTAAATATAACGGTTCTCAGTCGGTAAAACTCAAAGAAGACCCTGAAAACGCGTTAATGATCAAGTTAAAGTTAACGTCGATTTGCGAGCCTAAACTTGACATTAATCTCTGGCAAGTTGGCCAACTTATCGCTTAATTTAAAATTGGCGCTGCTATGCGAATAACAGCTAAAACCATAACAGCAACAACAACTTGGCCAATGTAGAGACAAGTCAAGAAAAAAACGACAATAAGTTGACCCCAGCTACCAGCTACCAGTTGCTGATGAGTTGGCAACCTGAACTCATTAACATACATTTTCAGTACTCAACATTAATGTACAAATTTCACAAACTGTCGCAGCGCAATTTTAAGCAACAAAAAAATATGTATGAAGAAAAACATTTGATTTTCCTTTTCATATTTAGTCGCAGACGCAATCAGTTTACATTCATTTTTGAACATACTACTAAGTGGCAAATGAGTGTGGTCGAAAGAGATGACAGAGGTTTGGGCCCAGTGGCGGGTCAAGTCAGGTCAGGTCAGGCCAATGGCAACTTGTTGGCCAAATCAACGACATGCCACAGCGCAGCATTTTGTGGCAACATTCGACCAACTGCCTCGTTTCCTTTACCCTATTCCCACAATACAATGTTTGCTGTTTGCTGTTGGTTTGCAATTAAACATCAACTACAAGTGGCACTTGCCACACGACATTTGGTGGCATCGAACGCCGACAAAAAATTGTGAGCTCAAGTTGAAGTTTCAGTTGCAGTCAAAGAGTTGAAGAGTCGAAGAGGAGCTGTTAAATTTATGAGTTTGTCAAAGGTGTTATGATGTGCCACCACTCGAGGATGTTGCAACATGTGGCGTGGAGTGGTATGGAGTGGAGTGGAATGGAGTTGAGTACGCAGTACTTCTAGCTACCGCTCAAAATGACAACTGTCAAACTGGCTGATTGATTTCCCCTGTACCAAATGTGAGATGCGTACTTAAAATTCACGAAATTTCGCAACTGTGGGCAGTACATATTTCTCGGCATTACGCATACGCACCGTTGTCTTTTGTGTTTTGTTTCTTGTTGTTAGTCTGTTGTTGTTGTCCCGTATCAATAACACACTCGTTAATTCGTTTAGCACAGCCTCTCAGCCTCTTAGCCTGTTAGCTTGGCTTGAAAGCTGACACTTCTCTGTTTGTTTTTTGGGGCACAAAGCACTTTTAATCAGATTTTCATACCTTATGAATGTTCCGCAATGCGATACATTTGAAGTGCCAGACATGTGTTGGGAATTATGTGTTTGTTAGGCATGCAAACATCATTCGGCACATTTAAATATAATTTATCAGCGACAGGCAGCATCAGCTCAACATCTCAACATCTCAGCATCTCAACAGTGGCAAAAGACAAATGATTGTCGCGTGGTATGTGCAACAGCAGACACCTGCCCCATGTTGCCATGTGGCCGGGTCAGAAGCAGAACATCACATTGTCAGTGATAAATCAAAAATTGTTCATGCTTCGCAGCCAGTTCTTGAGTTGCACATGCCACTTGCCTGACCAACTGAACTCACATTCAACATACAACACACAGCACACAACAGCAGCAATCAAATAAAAAAACTAACAGAGAATAAAAGAGAAATATAAAAAATGGTGAAATCTGCGAAGCTAAATGAGAATCTAGCGACGCTTTGTTGCCTCGCGCCTTCTGCTCCTCTCCAAAGTGCTGCCATAAATATTTCAATTTACTTTCATTAACCCAAAGCGGACATGGTGTGTGTGTTGTCTAGGTGTATGCATGTGTGTGTGTGTGGCAGCAACTATTTGCCACCTTCAATAGTAGCGGTATTTGCATTGCATGCGCATTGTTTCGGGTCGTTGGCATTGCCCTCAAGTCAACAGTTCTAAACTAAAGTAAATATAATTCATTATTTTACAGAGCCATTTTTAGCAGATTCTAAATTTGAAATAAATTTAAGATATTTTTTAGATACTCCTAGAGTGTCTAAATATTCAATTCACGGTCATTCTAGTATTTTCAAAATATAAGTAATGGAAACTACAAATATTTTTGTGAATTAAAAAAAACTTACAAATAAACCTAAAATCGAGAGAAAGGGATCAGAATATTTAGGAGTGTTTTATTATTTAAATTAAATTAAAAAAATTTACAATTCAACTTTTTATCAAGAGGTTGCAATAAGAATGAAAATATTACAAAATTTTGTTTATTTTTCCAAAAACAATAAACTAAATGACTTTCGAAATGAAATTCTGTTGAGTTTTAACAAATCCAAGTTATCAGCATTTTTTTTTTTAATTTTTAATTTTCCAAAAGATAAAAATGTTTAGTTATATAGAATCAATTGAAACGGCCAACAATAATCAAAATGACTTTCCAAATAAAATTCGGATATGATTTAACAAATCTTTGGAAGCTCACAATTATCGAAAATGTATTGAGGAGAAAGTATGCAAATAATCCGAAATATACTACTGTGGGCAAAAAGTACCGGGAATTTTAAATTTAAAAAATGTTGGGATTCCAATTGGAAAAAATGTTTGTACTTTTAGGTTGGCACTACTATCATTAACATCTGTGCAAAATTATGCGTTAAAATATTCATTAGTGAATAAGTTACGATTAGTTTTGTACGACGCCAAATGTGCATTTGGCGATTTTGATTGAATCTCCTCAATCGACCCGAAGCGATTGTCCTCGGAGAGGTCTTTTGAGCTTAGAAAATAGCCAGAAGTCACACAAAGATAAATCAGGCGAAAAAAGTAGCTGCGGGACAATTTTGGTCGAGTTAGAACACATAGAACAGGGGCAGTATGAGAGGGCGCATTATCATGTTGCAAGAACCATGAGTTGTCAGCCCATAGTTCTGGCCTCTTTTTACGCATAGCTTCGCGCAAACGACGCATATCGCTCAAAAAATATTCCTTGTTAACAGTTTGGTCGGTCGGAAGGAGTTCATAATGAACTACAACACGATAATCCAAAAAAACTGTCAACATGACCTTGATTTTTGAGCGAATTTGACGCGATTTTTTCGGTCTCGGCCCACCTTTTGCCGATATTCGCTCGATTGATCGGTAGTTTCCATGTCGTAAGCGTAGATCCAAGTCTCATCGCCCGTAATAATGCGTTTTATAATATCCTGATAGTCAGAAAACATTGTTTCACACACTTCCACGCGGAGTTTTTTTCGATGAAATTGACCGTTTTTTGGCACAAAAATCGCCAAATGCACATTTGGCGTCGTACAAAACTAATCGTAACTTATTCACTAATGAATATTTTAACGCATAATTTTGCACAGATGTTAATGATAGTAGTGCCAACCTAAAAGTACAAACATTTTTTCCAATTGGAATCCCAACATTTTTTAAATTTAAAATTCCCGGTACTTTTTGCCCACAGTAGTATTTAAAAAATGTATTGTCTCAAATGTTCAATATTTGGATACGGAATCGAATTTTCCGCATGCGAATCTTTTTTGCTTTGCTAAATAAGGAAATAAGTCTTTAGCCAAAAATAATTGAGATAATTTTTTAGTTTCTATGTAGGCTTAATAATAGCATGTATTGATGAATTGATTAGCTTGTGATTATTATAAGTTCTGGAAAGCATTCTTAATCTTCCCCATGTGTTTTTATTTGCAAGTATATTAAAACTGTAATTGCTAGAATTCTACTTTAAAAATTAATCAATAAATAATTTCACAATAAAATGAAAAAAAAACTATTTGCTTAGATTTTGTAAACTCAACTTTAGCAAATTGTTCCTTTCGCTTTGCGATTTTTATTTTAATGCTCGTAAATTTTTATCAAAATAAAATTTTGTCTATTTATTGTTCTTAATACTGCACACTTTTTTAAAACTTATTTTAAAATTAAATGCAATATTTTGAATAATGTTATGTCAACTTTTGAATGAACCACTGAATGCTGCAATTAAAACTCACCTTTATTTTTTTTTAAAGCTGGACAGTTGTTGGTTAGTTGAAATTTTTGTTGCAATCAAAACGGCATGCCACAAGATGTAATCGTCGTTGGATTTTGGATAACTTTAAACTGGGATATTTGCTGCTTAAGGATGTTTTGGCAGGACACTTGTTGACCGCGCAAATGTGAAACACTTCTGTGCAAATGTTTGGCGTAACATCCGGTTTTATATGTGTGAGTTGCCGACAGCCGACAACTTGCAACCTACAACCGACGCACGACAACCGACAGCCGACAGCCGTCGTTGTCCTTTGTTAAGGATAATAGGCAGGCAACAGGCCAACAGTGGTTGCCAAACTCCTGCTGCTTGTTGCGTAGGTGTTGTTGTTGTTGATGTTGTTATGGCAAGCAACAAGTGTTGCCACAATATGTGTCCGTGCAACATATTTCAACAAGAGTTGGCAACACTTACTGTTTCGGCTTTCCGGGTCGCATTTGAATACACACATATGTATGTACTTATTAGCTGCTAAGCTGCAAGCTAGCGATATGCTGCAACAGCCTTGACAATGTCAGCTTGCAACTGCCCCTCCAACCCAACCCCTCCCCCTTCCTTTCCATGCTCCCCGTCTGCTGTTCGCTGTGATATGTTTATTGTGACCAAAAAAAAAAACTGTCAGACGAACTGTCGTCAGTCGGACAGTCGTCAGCAAACAATGAATGAATGCCATTGTGTTGCATATTATTATTATCTTTATTAACTGTAGACACAAACATACTCAGTGTCTATGTGTTTGTTAATATGTCATACATAAAGTCATCTGGTTTCTGTTTTCCTTTTTCTGTTTTTTATATTTCATTTGTGGCCAACAAAGACGCAGCAACATTTTGTCGCCGCTTTGCTGGTAATCCAAGCGCCAAATTGTATGCAAATCGCCCACAATTGTTATATTCCGCCCAGTTTTAAGTTTTGGAGGGGCAGGGGGTAGCAACGCATCAGCTCGCGTCCAATTAGCCTGGTCTATGCCACTTGGACTTGACGCTACGTGTGCGTATGCGGTATAATTTGGCCTCGTGTCGACGGCCGTTTATGGAGTTTTATGGCCCTGTAACGGGATACATTGTGGCGCCTTCAGCATCCCGATTCGTCTGTCTGCCTATTCGCCATCGTCTCTGTCGCTGTCTCTGCCGTCGTCTTCGTCTCGGTTTTGGCCCCTCTCCTTTTGTTTGCTGTATTCACTTCTTGGCCATTTGCTGTGCTGGGTGGGCACTTCATTTTCGTAAGCGGAAGTCTGTAATTACGGCCTCACTTTGAAAGGCCAAGTTCTTTGTTTTGTTGTATTTTTTTTTTCGTTTCTTTTCTTTTATTTATCTTGTAGCTGAATTTGAAGAACACTCCCAGAAACGGGCCCCAAAAAATGACTTGCGACAAATGTGTCAACTGACAACGGCTTAGCTGGTTTTCAGTCTAACGATCACTAAAAATCAATATACTATAGTATAGCAATCAACATGCTTATATTTGCATTGATAAATATGCATGACAAATACGAGTGTGAGTTAATTTACATAATACAAACACATCTTCACAAGTCTACAACTAATGCCGAATAGCGTTCAAGTTCACAGACGTTTCTTGACCAAGATCATCGATCCCGTCGACGGCGACGGTCGTGTGCCGGTCCATAGGTGAGTACGACTTTCAAAATACCTATAACAAATAATTGTTTTGAGCGACCTTTGAATGCCCTTTCTAAAAAAAAAAATAATTTAATTTTAGCTATGTGCTTAAAGATTTGAATACCTTTTCTATTTAAAAATTAAACAAACTTAACTGTTATATTAATTGTTGTATATTTATAAAGAGAATGGCACATTCTGCGGTTCGGCTTTTTAACCTCTCACGAATCATCTGATCGGCTGATCCTTTTCATTGTCAGTCGCTGAGCTGCGTTCAATGAGGAGAGACCGTACAGCGCTGGACTCTTATTACAAACTGCAACTGATGCTTTGCTCAAATATGCTTTCATTTTATTTGTTCAGTGTAAAACAGTAAACAACACTGCTTTATAGAGTATACAATTATCGGCCATAATCCAAATGGCCGTTACGATCGCCACTTGGCAACCGAACAGACCAATTGCTTAATAAATCTCGTTATTGATGTGCCAAATGAATTCTCAGCTTAACAAACTATTTTGACTGCCGCTCTCTTTCTCTCTCGATCTTTATCGAATTCGATGTCAATGCCATTGTCGAATTTTCGAAACACTCTGTTTTGGTTTTTGGTTATTGGTTTTCAGTTAACAAAACTGTAACCAACTAACTAACAAGTAACGATTTCTTCAATCTCCAGCTGGGCCCATGGTCAATTTTGCCTAATTAATGGATAAACAATGGCATTTTATTTATGTGTTAGTAATAAAGATTTATAATCAAATGCACGTAACAGTCGTAACAGCATTTGGTGCTGCAAACATAAACATAAATTCAAAACGTTGCTGCTGTTGCGTCATGTTCTAAACTGCATGTGTAAGCTTCGCAGCAGCAGCAGCAATAAACAACAACAACGCAAGTGAAGCAATAACGGTAGTTGCTGTTGTTGATATTGACAGAAGCTTTGCCGGTCAGCAGCTTCGATCGTTTACTTAGAGCACACGCAGCCAATTACATTATAAACAAACCCAACAACAAAACCAACAACAACAAAACTGAGAAAGCGGCGCACAGTAAGCAAGTGAACCTCTGACCGGACAGAGAGAGAGAGTGAGAGAGCTTGGGCAGTGACTGCAGCAGCGACTGCGACTGTGACAGCGATAGCAACTGCAGCAGCAGCAGTTGTTGTTATTGGTTTTCGTGTGCTCTTTGCATATAACTGATTTTACACGTGTGTTAGTGTGTATGTGTGTGTGTCACTTTGGCTCTCTAGGTGAGTGTGAATGTGAATATGTGCGCTTAGCTAGTTTTTGAGAGATCAGAGCCTCTGACTACGATTGTGTGTTTGTCTGTGTGTGTGTGTTATAAACTTGCCGATACGTTACGATGCTTAGTTTAGCTTTTTTCGTAGTATTCACTTAGCTGTTTTCTATTCGATTCGTTTCGTTTGGAGTGTGTGGGGCTCTTTTTCCTAATTTGAAGCCGAGTTTAGTTCAGTTGTGGTTCAGCATTCAGTGCGCGCGTACGATTAAACGAATTAAAGCCGCATCCTGCAACATAGTGTCAATTTCAGTAAGATTCAAATACAGATTTCTTATACTGCAAGGAAGTGATTTCAAATAAACAAAGGTGCGCTCAAAGGTCATGATTTATTTTTATGAATGATTGTGACCGTTGAACAATAGAATTCAAATCGAATCGAAGCTGTTCACACGTGTTTGTTTGATTTTGACAAGTTAAGCTTGTTTTGAATACTTGCTCGGTGGCCTAGTGAATTTTGGGCATATTTTATTATTCTGCTGAACAAGATTTGTACGGCCCAAGTCCTTGACATGGTTTGTTTTTTGCTTAGCCGGAAAATGCCAACTGCTTGAATCGCGCACATTCCTGGCCACAAAAATGTATATTTTATCTATTGCTGCTCCTTCTTTCGTTGACATCTTTGACTTGGCTAAAAAAACTGGTTGCTCAACTTTTGACCAAATACCCAAAAATTGTAATTGAACAGCAGACTTTTTGGGCATTTGCCAAACCCATACTTAAGTTGTCACTGCCTCCAAGTGCTCCATCCCAACTCCAACTCCAGCTTCAACTTCAGCTATAGCTTCAGCTCCAACTCCAAACTCCATACTCTTAAATTCGTTAAGTACTCCTGTTCTAATAGTCAGTATGCTTAGAAGTAATCTCTGACTCAACTAAGTCTATTTAAATATTAAATGTTCTCAAATTGTATTTAATTTGTGGGAAAAATGAATTTGTTATTGTTATCAGATTGCATACATTATAAAATTTAAACGACACATTTAATTTGTTTATCTATTCATATTTTGTAATGATATGTCAGCACTTGTTTATGATAATGGAATATTCTTGAAAATATTTTGATGAAAAGCAGTTCAATTATATGCATAAATATATATAATTGAAAACGTGAGTGTGAAATGTTTAAAGAGTATAAAAGTAATCGACTGTGTTACCAATTCGAATGTTGTAATTCTCAGTTTGGTTGGCTTTTATCTGGGAATCGTGCAGATGCACATCTGACTACGAGCCATGCTCCAACTCCCATTAGAAACAACAACAAGAAATACTTTGGAATGACAGTCAACGAGTATACACTCCACATACAATACATACAATAATCTGTACAATGTAGCGTGTAAGTCCCCGTTGTAAGTCCGAAAGACATCAGCATCAACGAGGCGTTTTTGATCACTGTGAACCTCGTGGCAGTTTCTGACCCGAAGCGTTCGAATGACGTGCAAAACGTTTGAATAAACTTTGTGTGGTTGGAATGATGTTGTTGTTGTTGTAATGTAATCTAATGTATACCGATATCATTTCGTTTTACAATCGGAGTTTTTCCAAAGTGCTTTTTCATTTAAAGTGGTACCATTAATGGGCCCAGTTAATTGCAATAGCTTGGACTCCAAGTCTAAAGTTATTAATCAGTATTGCATTAAAGTCAAGTCCCTACACTCATGCAGAATAAAATGATGTCAGAGTTTTATGTGATCTGAGGCAATAAAGTTCACTATTCAAAAGCGCGTTCGTTGCTTAAATCTTTAGTTTCCCGACCTACAAGGCAGTTAATTGTTGATATATGCATTCGTTGTCGAACGGAACTGCTATCAACTTGGCTAATGATTTTGATCTTGGCCACCGTATTTCCATTCTTGTCGGCCAATGCTGAAGCTATTAACAGGTCTTTCAATTGGACACCAGACATTAAACGGTTTCGAAATCTCCTCGTAAAAAGTTTATCGATCGTAAAGGAGAAAAACAAATTTTGGGTATTGTTCGAATTGTAAATGTAGGCAATCTAAACACACACGGCTAAGCACAGTATTAACAACAAGCTTTGTGGGTTAATCTAAGTTCAGTCATATCATAAATTCATAATGACTTAAGTATATAGTAGTGTTGCGTTATGGACCCTGGCATTTTCAGTTCAACGTGTCAATCAGCCAGACAGTCAGACAGAAAAAGCAATTCACTTATCCAACAAGGTTCGGTACGAGGACACGGACTTAACTTGTTACTTCGCGCCCAATTCGGTTGACGAAGAAGAGGAGAGGGGGAGGGAGGGTGGAATCGCTCGACTGCACTTACAAGCTCACTATCATGGCACACAAGCTGACCATAACCAGCGAACCAAGTAGCAAGTGGCAAATAGTAGATGTCGCAATCGCCAATTTAATTGGCCCACATGTGCCACGCTGCGGATACGCAATATTTGGATTTGGTGTCAATTTTGTTGTTTTTATTTTTTTTTTTTAGTGCTCAGCGGTTCGCTAGTTTCGTGGTGGTCATGAAGCGTGGTGACAAATCTTGGACACCACTTAACATTGAGGACAGCGAAAAACAACTCAAAACCTGTTGATCACTCAGCCAAGATCAAATTAAATTATAGTGCACTTGATTAACGCCATTTTTTAATGACTGCGAGGGAATTTTACCATAAAAATATGAGAATTTCATCAATGTTAAATTTATCTCTTGATCTATTGCAGCATCGGCTGAAACAGAATGTCAGCTAAACCGAAGTTCGATTTTGACAAGGAGGGCTCGTTGACCATTGGACATGTGGATGAGGCTGAGGTGGATCGCATTGCGGCCAGTTTCAAGGGACGTTCTCTGTTCATCACGGGGGGCACGGGTTTTCTCGGCAAGGTGCTGGTGGAGAAGCTGCTGCGGTAAGTTCCCGGGTTGAGGGGATTAATACCCAAACTTTTAGTTTTAAGCAAGCGGAAAGGGCAATAGTCGAGTTCTCGACTGTAGAATACCCGTTACTTATTAAAATGTGCATACAATATTTCTTAATGCATACTTTTAGGCACTTACATTGCTTAAAAACTAAAATCAGTCATTACCACTTTCCGATTTGTCCGATCTTGCTGCGTTTAAGTAGGATGATAGCTTATAATATATTATAATATTATTATCAAAAAAATTGCTAATGCTCTTAAAAATGTTTTAAGTAACGGGTATAAAAATCTAATCTGCACACTATACTTCTGTCTTTTTTGTATACCCGCTCTAAGAACCTCATGAATGTAGGGTATTGAAATGCTACAACTTTATGACTTGAAACTGTAAATTCTAAGGCCTTTAAATTTGCATTGCGTATCGTGCCACATTCTTAAGATATTCAGGCAGCAGCAGAAGGTGGGCGAGTGGGTTAAGTGGCGAGAGTGGTAGAATGCCTCGGGGGTTGGGTGGTTGGGTGGCTGATTGCGTTGGCCAACAACAGCTGCCGACACACGTGACCTCAATAACTCAGCATTAATTGTGCTTATGCGTTTATTAATTTGTGCAGGTCGTGTGGGGAACTGAAGCGTATTTATCTGCTCATTCGACCCAAGAAGGGCAAGGATCCACAGGAGCGCATTAAGGACATATTTCAGAATGTGGTAAGTAAATTATGAAAAATCCTTGCACATTTATTAATACACAACACACAATAAAATGCCGCTTGCAGTTGTTTGACCAGGTTAAACAGTTACGTGGCGAGAAGCAAATACTGGAGCAGGTGGTGGCCATTGCGGGGGATGTCCTACTACCGGGCTTGGGCATCTCCGAGCAGGATCTGGAGACGCTGCGCAATGAGGTGTCCATTGTGTATCACTGCGCTGCCACAGTTCGGTGAGTAAGACTCGAAGGTGGAGCTGACAACCAACTTGATCTATAAATCCACTCGTATTCAGCTTCGATGAACCACTTCGCAATGCCGTATTCATGAATACCCGTGGCACCATGTATATGCTGGAACTGGCGGGAACACTTAAGCAATTGGAATTCTTTGCCTACTGCTCGACGGCGTATTGCCACTTGCATGTGAAGACGCTGTACGAGAAGCCCTACGACCCACCAGCGAATCCGCACCAGGTCATCCAGGCCTGCGAGTGGCTTACGGATGAAGAGGTCGCCCTCATTGAGCGTAAGATTTTGGGGGACATACCGAACACCTATGCGTATACCAAGTCCCTGGCGGAGGCTTTGGTCGTGGAGAAGTTCAACGAGCTGCCAGCCGTTATATTGCGACCCTCAATAGTCATACCCATTTGGAAGGAGCCCATTCCCGGCTGGACGGACAACATTAATGGTCCCACCGGTTTGCTCATTGGTGCCGGCAAGGGTGTCATCCGCACCATGTACTGCAATTCGTCGGGATATGGTGACTTCTTGCCCGTGGACATTGCGGTGAATGGCATCTTGGTGGCCAGTTGGCGTAACATCACAGCAGGCACGGACAGCACAAATCGTGTGGCACACATGACCTCGTCCAATGACATTAAGGTCTCCTGGGCAGAGATTATCGAGCTTGGACGCTGGGTTATCGAGAACAAGGTGCCTCTAAACGGCGTCGCCTGGTATCCAGGCGGTTCCATGAAGTCCAACTACTGGGTGCACTTCATCTGCATGGTGCTCTTCCAATGGCTGCCAGCCTTGTTTGTCGACGCTCTTCTCATACTCCTACGCTATCCTCCTGTGTAAGTGACAAATCGAATAGATTACAGAGCGATAACTAAGAACCCTATTTTCTTATCATTTCAGACTCTGTCGCGTCCAGAATCGTATCTATAAGGGCTTTGAAGTCTTTGAGTACTATGCCAATAATGTGTGGAGTTTTGACAATTCAGAAGCCGTTAAATTACGCAAACTAATGAACAATCGAGAACGAAAAACTTATGTCATTGAGAAGATTGATTTGGATCTGATAGACTACTTCACAAATAGTGTGATGTGCGCACGTCGTTTGATTCTTAAGGAATCGGATGAGTCTATACCAGCGGCCAGACGCCATATGAAAGTGTAAGTCACTTTTGTTTTTCAGTCATATGGTAATTCTCATCTGTAATATTTGATTTTGTTACAGCATGTGGGTCGTCGACAAGGTGTACAAGGGCATTTGGCTGTTTGGAATCTTATACATGCTCTACAGATGTTTTTTCGCTAGCTAAACTGCGCATAAGTTTAAGTTTAGTTAAGTGCTTGAGACCAAAAGTTGCCCCAACCGCTTATTATGCCGTACAAGATATATGTATTTGATAACGTCTTAAGGTCTATTAGTTTTACTTGGTGCTGATTAGCTTTTATAAATATTATGTTATTATTTAGTCTTAAGTTTCGAAATTCAGCAAATAAAACATTATTTACTCTACGACCAAGTGTTTTTATTTTTTGTAATCGAGTATTTTTAAAAAACAAAAAAAAAACTTTAAAGAAAGATTAATTGTAAAGAAGTAAATTTAAGTAAATTTTGACTTGTAAAGTTGCTAAATCAAATATCAGACCGACTTGATGCAATGCAAATTTTGCTAAAATTGATCCGATTTCCAAGCGGATTATTATTTTTATGACGGTTTGGCCTCTTCATTCATTCAGCATTTAAATTTCGAGAGATGTCTTGACTCAATACTTTAATGTTGCTGTCCGTCTTAAAGGTTTTGTGTTTATCATCCACATCTTTGTTAAGCGTCTTTTCATTTGTTCCGGAGCTCGGGCTTGTTTCATTTCGCGCACTTTACCATTTACTTAGATGTGTATGACGATGCTGCCAAGCTAACATTTTTAATTTAAAATAATCAATATTTAAAAATGTGCCTATGAAAATCTGCGACGTTCCGAATGTTGCCGTGAAGCAATGTGTTATTATATGGTATCTATCTTTAGAATTAATATAAAAATTAATTAAAATGAGCTTCATTATTTAAGATAGTTTTTTTTTTTTTTTTGATTTTATAAAATTGTAGTTTATTGAGTTATTATTGAATTACCAAATAACTAAGTTCACCTTTAAATTTCGCGCCCCGAAACCGATTACTATCAGTGTGCCCGTAGACTGATAGCAGGCTTGCTACCAGTTGTTATCGATAGTCGCATTATCTGTACGATATATCGATACTTGCAGCCGCGTTTATTATTGGTTACGCATTATTTTTGGCTGTGTACACACTTTTTCTTCAACAGACCAACATTGTGCTGCGCTCGCAGTTTTACTCAAATAAAAACTTAGTAAAATTAACAAGATGTTGGGCCGCAGCAGTGTTATTGCACGCAACTTCTCGCAATCGATGGTGCGCTTCAGCGGCCATGGCGGTATCCCCGGCGAGGTGAGTATCAGGCTGGCGAATGTTTCGCAGTGTGGTTACATAATTTGTGTGGTGCACCTAGCCATAATCCTGATTGAAAATCGATGATATCATTGCTAATCCATTCTTGAATTGCAGAACCTGCCCTTCAGCATCCAGAACAAATATAGGGTAACCGCCCTGTTCACCATCGGCTGTGTTTTGGGCTTTGGCTCCCCCTTCCTGATCGTCAGGCATCAGCTGCTGAAGAAGTAAGCGATCGTCGCAGTCGCAGTCCCAACAACAACACCAGCAACAACAATAACTATACATAATGTAAGGTTAGTTTAATCGACTTATCCATTTAATAAATGATTACTAAATGTTTCCACGATCTTTTGCAGGTTTCGTTGTCCGTTGTCATGAATTGTGTTACAGATTAACATTAAGTCAAAAGTTTAAATGTAATAAAATCAAAGCTACCCAGAAACTATAGACTTTAAAAGTGCTTTTCAATAAGTTGGCTTTGGAATCACATTCACAGCTCCTCTCCTGGCCTTATGTACATGTTGTGCCCAAGGGAGCTCAGTAACAAATAGTATTTCGTCTAGTCCGGCTGGCACATCATTTATTATTGTATTTTAAAATTCTTCTAAAACTTCAATTGTAAAAAATTACTTAAAAATGTTTGGTTCACGCGCTGAGATGCGAAATATATTCTCGCCAATCGTTCGTAGAATGTCCGGTTATCCTGGCGGTGTTCCAGGACTGGTAAGTGTTTGGAGGATGCAGGCAGATGGTTAATTAATGTGATCATCGTACAGAACATGCCCTTTCGCAAAGGGATGGAGAGTCCTTTGCGTTTCACCATCTTTTGGACCATACTGGGAACCATAGGCTTTGGTGCTCCGTGCTTGGTCGTGCGGCATCAAATGCTGCGCAACACATCCGATCCACCGTAAAGTAAATTATATGTTGATTGAAACAAAGGCTAATTTGTTAATTTCAGACCACCCGAAAAGGAGACGTAATATTGCCATAGAAGAAACGTACAAGTAACGTAAATTACACTATTATTGTTAAACTTTGATTATTTTTCTATTAACAATACACACACACACACACTCAACTAGAAACGGCTTGACGACATACGAAATGTAACAAATTGTTAATAAATGACATGGCAACTCACATCATTCTCAGATTTATTGTCGTTTTAAAATATACATCTAAACTTTGTTTCGAAGGTCAGTACAGTGGGGCGTCTGTTGCAGACGATTGTTTAACAATGATGATCCGCCATGGAAATTCGCTCATTTTAATTGACTACGCTACGCGACTAGACTCAAAGCTCTTCCTTTCCGTCAAAGTCATACTCGTCCTGGACGGGCGCTTCATCGCAATATTTGGCCTGCTCGGAGCATATTTTAATATCCAAATCATTGCCCAGCTCTTCGGCTTGGAATGCTTTCAAAAATGTCTCCTCGTTGTCTTCCAGCACCTCTAGACAAAAGTGACCCAAGCTCTTATTCAGGTCACCGTCCTGGACGAAATCAACGAGCGACGACTCGGGATTCATTTTGCCATCGACGATCATCTTGAGTAAAGTGAATTTGTTATTGCTTTTGTATGTGGCCTTGAGATAATCATCCATTTTGTCACCTGTGGAGAGAAACAACAAGAATTAATGTACATATGTATCAAAAGCCAAAAGGAGCTGATAATTCTGACAGCGTCGCAGCCGACGCACGTACAGAGAGAGAGAGAGAATACGTGTGTTTTATAAATAGCACATTCTGCGCTTCGGCTTTTATTCTCTCACGAAGCATCTGATCGGCTGATCCTTTTTGATGTCAGTCGCAGATCTGCGTTCAATGAGGAGAGACCGCACAGCTCTCTCAACTGATGCTTTGCTCTCTTTACGTCGCTCTCATTACTTACAAATCTTCTCCATGAGCTCGGTCAGGTACATCTCGGATTTAATGAAGCGTACGCGTTTGGTTATAGAGTTTCCACTGGCGTCCAGACGGAAACCGCTGACATCGACCATCTTCTTGGCGTCCTCCTTGCCAATTGCCTCCTCTATCTCCTGCACCGTTGCCTTGCACACTGTGTAACACGAAATTTAGATTTATGTATGTTTCAACAGGTTTGTTAGTTGTAATTACCATGGCACTTGACCTCCTTTGATGTGAAGCTGTAGCCTTGCACTTGACTGATGGCCAATGCCACAAGCAGTGTGCAGCACACTAACACTTTTATTGGAGACATAATAAGTGACTATTTAACAATAATTAAATTAGCGGCGGTAACAACGTATTTAAACCACGTCAGCACAACGCAGGCGATTTGAAAAGCGCTAGAGCTGTGTGATAATTGTTTGACGGGAACTTAATATGACGACAGCTAAAACGCGTCTATCTTGCAAGCAGCTTTTTGTTAGCACTTAAGTCTATTTGAAGGCTACCTGAGCTCTCCCACGGACGAGATAAGAACAATTCTTAATTTTCAGGTGTTTTAAAAACAAAAACAACACTGTTTACAATATTCGCTCAACTCTAATTAGAGACAAAAAAAAACAGGTGGCAATCTTGGGAATGGTAACAGCTATGACAATGTTTAACTCCTTCCTTTAAGAAATATAGATAAATATGGCTGTTTTTTTTTTTCAATTAATTTTGAAGCTAGTTTTTTTTAATTTTCCCAGAACTTTTGTTATATTTTTGTCAATTGTTTAATTTTTTTTTTATAATTTCTTACTAGTTTCTTATTTTTTCACCACGCGAAGGGTGACGTGCCCCAAACTAATTTTAAAATGAACTTTATTGTTTTAGAAAATTTATAGTTATCTTGCTTTATTGAATATGTACTTTATTGAATATAAATATATATTTATTTTTAAATTAACTAATTTCCATTAGACCAAATTTTTAATCGCTTTTCGCTCATCTCTAATTTGGTTGACCGGGAGTGCTGCCGGACTGTCTGCAGCAAACAAAGTGTGACCGTCACTGCTTTTGCAACTGCATAGATAAATATCGATTAAGTTTCTGGTATATTTTCTGGTATTATAAGCGCGCAATTTAAATTTTTAGCGGCAAAATTGAAGAATTGGATGCACACGCAATTGCCATTATTTTAAGTAAATGTCTCTCTATCATTGTGTGAGCATTTGTAAATTGATATGTGAAATAATTATAACACGATAATTGTTGTGCGTTTGAAATGCGCAATACTGATAACTCAAGTCTCAGTGTAAATAGAGAAATTCTCGCGTGCGGTTCTCTGAGACGATATTAAAGCTCCGTTGGCAAAATACAATTCGCGCCTTCTAGAAACATATAATATGCAATTAAATAAAAACAATCGGCAGCCGGTTTAGTTTGTTAGCTGTAACAGAACATTAAATAAATTTAAACCCACGACAATCGTAACTTTATATTAATTCCAATAATTTTTATTAACAATTTTCGCTTCGAGAGCACGTATAATTGGCGTTAATTGAGTGTGTGTATATGTTTCTGTGTTTCTGTTTGTGTTTCTGTTTGTATTTATGTCTCTGTTGCAGACTGTGCACTCTTTACTCTTGTTGATGTGTTCATTTAATTGATAAGAATAAACGCTGCGAGCGTTGTGTGTGTATGTATTTACGTCTAGTGCAAAGTGTTGAGTGTTTGCTTTCTTTTATATTTGTTTAGTCACATTTACCGTACGTACGTACATACATCATCTGAATGAAATGAAGACTTGCTCCTGATCTGATCCACAGCCAGCGGTGTTGGCATTTAACGTGCTATTCTATGAACTTAGTATGACCCGCATCTGTTCGTTCAGAACTGTCTCATTTGGCGAGCACAGCCGATAAGCTTGAGTATATACAATATACAGCATATTTTATAAATTTGTATATTATACATCAAAAATAGAGTCTGAATCACAAAATTTCCCAAAAAAAATAGCTTATCAATTTTCGAATACTGTCGCTTCGAACTTAAAAAGTTTAAAAATTTATTTAGAAAATAATCTAAGCAATGCATTGCTTACATTGCAATGTAAGATTGATAAATATCACATTCCAAAAACTTGTGAACATCTAATAGATTGCAAGGTAATCTGTATGTACCGTGACGTCCAATGCAAACGCAAGCGGCGCGTTTAAGGCGGCTGGGCGAATCGACGGATGTCAGATCTTTGCCAGTCTCTTGCTCCTGGCGGATGTGTTCGTCAGTAGAATCGGACCATTCTGGAGGCTCATCCTGATGCACTTCCTTAACTCCATCCTGATCCAGAGCATCCTTAAGCTCGGGATCCTCTTCGAAAACAGGTTGTGCCTTGGCCAATGTCACCAACAGAACCAGAGCAACCAGAGTGATTGACAACTTCATTGAACTTTTGAAAAGATTAGATTGCCTCCGCAAGGAAGCTGCAGGACTTGACTGCCGTTACCAGACCGAAAGCTTATAATGCCCATCCGCTGTTCGACGTCTTTTAAATATTCGAGAACTAGCTTTATTGCGTGTGATAATTCAGGGCACTTCCAATGGGTAATTTTCTTGTAGAGCTCTCAATATGGCCGGACACTTCTCAGTCGGATGATGCCGCCAAGGTTATCTTGGGTCACGTACCTGGGATTTTCATTTCACAATATTAACAAACAAATATTGAAGACTCATTTTTTTAAGGGGAGGTTCTTTTGGATTTTTTTGAAAAAATCGAATTTTTTTTTTTTACATAAAATGAAAGTTATATATATATAGAATATATGTGCCAAAGAATTTTTCAATACGACGCGTATTTCTTGAGATAGGGCGTGTCAAACGTACCCATGTCACGCGCGCTGCGTACTCGCTGTCACTTTCCAAAAACTTTGAACGCGTTTTTCTCGAAACCGTGTTTTCTAATCTAATTTCAAGTACAGGTCTTGTTCTATTGATCCGATTTCCTTCATTCAAAAAATGTTTTAAAGTATATACTTTTTTGTATGGCTTATACCTAAAATTGGCATAAAAAATTGTTTATTTATAATTTTTAAACGAGATCAAAGTAAAAAAAAGTGTAAAAATTTCATTTTTTTTTTTAAACGACCATGAAATTGGTTTTTTTTCACCAAAATTAATTGAAGTTAGGTATAAGCCATAGGAAATTTTATCTATTTTAATAAATTATATACATTTTTCCTTTCACTTTACTACCAGAGGCCCCACACTTGAAGAAGCAGAGCGATATTTTGAGAGTCGAGGTCGACGAGATCCGCCATTTTGAAGCCGCCATTTTGAATATCTCAAAAATTAATTTTTTTTTTTAATCGTCAATAAACAACGAATCAAAGTTCGAAAGCAGAAGTTCGTATGTATTTTCATTCTCCCACAAACCATTCTCAAATTTTGCTTGATTTTCGGCCAAATCCAAAAGAACCTCCCCTTAAGCTAATTTTTTTATTTTAGGATTTATTTATTAGGATTAGCTTAGTACTCATATCAAAAAACTAAATTCATTCTCCGTTAGCACTAGCGGTGCTACATAACAATATCGATCAGTTCAAAATATTGAACACGATGATTTTGATATATTTATTTTTTTAAAGCTACTCTTAAATTTATACTTAAAGTGTGCCACTAATGTCTTTATACAGCATAAATTTTGATGCGGTTTTCTTATATTAATCTTTTATTCACTTAAATTCCGATCTTATGATACAAAAATTTTTATTAACCCATTAAGTAGCCATCGAAAATTTTGAATTTTAAAAAAGCTCTATTATTCAACTTTTTTCCTCGATTTCTTACAAAAACTATTTGTATTTTATGAAAATTGCTTAAATGCCACTTTTTGTATGAAAATAAGGAAAAAATTTAAAAAATACTATCAAAAAGATTTTTGTTTGCATAGTCTTTTAAAATATTTGTATTCTTCAATATATATACATATAAAGATTTTGAAAAATAAACTCTTTTCCATCCACCAAAATTTATGATATTTATAATAATTTTGTGACGAACAATTTTAAATGTAAAATATAAATTAATTAAAAAAAAGTTTGGCACTTGGCACATTGCGTTAAAAGATTCCAATCAGAATAATTTTTTGCGCAGTGCCGAGTGCCAAACTTTTTTTAAAACAATTTAAATAGCTTTTAAATAAACGGTCAGATTTTGATGATTGAGGTGTCATTCGTGTATTTTTGATAAGAATAGTCAAAATTTAAAATATTTCACCAAAAGGCTCAAACGTGCCCTTTCGCTGCAATCATTTAAGTTTTGACCCTCTCACTTACACCTGCTTTTCTTCACAGCAGGTGAGTTTTCAAAATTCTTAGTATGCACATTTCTTAGTTAAAAATATATGTACCTCAGTAAAAGAATTATATGTGACACATATTAACACAAGTTAAAAAATTTGAGGCATGCAGTTTTATTGCTTGTATGTAGTAATAATGCACTAAAACAAGAAAAAAGTTTTAGAAATCTTATTTCAATGCAGAAAATCTTAAGGTGAATTTTTACTTCATTATAAATAATTATATGTAATTTTTCATATTTTGGTCAAATTATTGGAATAATTGACTTAAATTTATTAAATTTGGTATTATTTAATAAATTTAATAATTACACTAGTTTACAAAATACATTTTTTTTTTGCAAAGTGAACGAAAGTATTTTTTTTTTGGGACTTTGGCCCGCTAAACACAAAAATGGCATTTAAAAATTTTTTTATGGAACCGTTTTCGAAATATTCGAATTTTTTCGAATTTTTGAGGGTACTCCAACACTTTTAAGTATACTTCCAAATCTACTTATCCGAATTTGCCAACCAAGCACTTAAATTAAAGGTAAGTTAATTCTCTTCAACTTTCTTATAGAGTATTAAGATCGGCTCAGCAGTTCAGGTGCTAGCGATTTTATAAAGTTCGAAAATGGGCGTTTTTTGTGATTTTTTGAGCTTAAAAGCTAACATATCGTCCTGGAAAAAATAGAAATCAATGAGATAACATTTTTACTCATTTATCGTAAAGCCGATACTGTTTCAAAGAAAACAAGGTATAGTTTATGCAAATCGATCGACAGATGGCGAAGTAAGGCAAATTTACGTGAAACACCTAGCACCAGTAAAACACCGATTGTAGCGGTACTCACATGCAGCGACCAAACGCACTTGTACATATGTGTGCAAGGGCAAAGGCGAGCATTTTCCACAACTTTTGTCCCAGTTAAAGCTGCATTAGTTCGCCATATGTCGATGGATTTGCATAAACTATACCTTATTTTCTTTGAAATAGTATCGGCTTTACGTTAAACGAGTAAAAAAATTATATCTCATTGATTTATATTTTTTCCAGGACGATATGTTAGCTTTCAAACTCAAAAAATCACAAAAAACGCCCATTTTCGAACTTTATAAAATCGCTAGCACCTGAACTGCTGAACCGATCTTAATACTCTATAAGAAAGTTGAAGAGAATTAACTTACCTTTAATTAAGTGCTTGGTTGGCAAATTCGGATAAGTAGATTTGGAAGTATACTCAAAAGTGTTGGGGTAACCTCAAAAAATTCGAGTATTTCGAAAACGCTTCTAAAAAAATTTTTAAATGCCATTTTCGTGTTTAGCGGGCCAAAGTCCATAAGAAAAAATACTTTCATTCACTTTGCAATTTGGGTGTAAACTAGTGTTATTAGACGTTATTATTCAATATCCCATAAAAAAACCTCTTTACGAGGTAAAAGTCTAGTGACGAAAACATTTTCATGCCCCAAAATTTCTGATATCCAATTTTGTGACGAATAATATTAAGTTTTACACATAAATTATTTTAAACAAAATTTTGGCACTCGGCACATTGCGCCAAAATGTCTCAATTCTAATACCAAATAAAACTCACTGTTTTGCGCAGTGCCGAATGCAAAAATTTTGTTTAAAATAATTTATGTGTAAAACTTAATATTATTCGTCACAAAATTGGATATCAGAAATTTTGGGGCATGAAAATGTTTTCGTCACTAGACTTTTACCTCGTAAAGAGGTTTTTTTTATGTTTTAGGATATTACTGAGAGCTATAACCTGTGAGAATTGTACAATGACCTATATATTTTTTTATGCTTTTCTTCACTCAAATATAGCTATATCATGTAAGAAACGTTAGACTAAACTATTTTTTTTCCTCTAAAAACTTAACAAAATTCCAATATTTGAAAATTATAATTTTTGAAATTCCATTACATCAAATTAATTACAAATTTCGAGACATTTTTTAATTTAACCTCGATTAAAGTAATTAAATTAAGTTAACTTATATTTTTACTAGTTATAAAAATAAACTCATTAAGTATTAACTGAAACTATATTTTTGCTTGACCCTTTGAATTTAACCCCAACAAGTGCTCTTTAAGCATGAAATCTGAACTGAAATTAAGTCAAACGTGTAACACGAGCATAATAAATAATGAAATTGTTGTATTCTTAGGAATTATTTAACTAGATATACACACATAAATGGCAATACTTAAAGCTACCTTACATGAGAAGGTAAAAATGAGTTCAATGGCAATATACTAATGATATAAATAAATGTACTTAACTTCAAAACTTGTTTAAAATTCGCGAGTGCTGTAAATAGCGGAATCAAATATAGTCGTTATGTAAATCAACTTAATTATGTACGAATACATTTATATACTCTTTTTGTACATCTGTATAATAATAAAAAGCAGTAACTTATGTTTATATTCAAGTCCGAGTTTAATAAAATATAAAAATATATAAACAAAACGATTGATGCATTCCAAAGAAATTCCATTGACTCCTAACTATGTTTCTCGAGACATGACTACCACAAGGGCGTGTTGTACTTGCTTCCATCTCACGTTGCATATAGTCCTCCGGCTGATTTAATTTAATAAAATATATAATTATATAAACGAAACGATCGATGAAATTTCATAGACTTCTAAGTGCGCTTCTTCAAACATTTCTTCCACAAGGGCGTACTTTCTCAATGCCTCTTCCATCTCACGTTGCCGGTAATTTTCCGGCTGATTTAGTTTAAGAAAATATTAAACCATATAAACGAAACAATCGATGCATTCCAAAGAAATTCTGTAGACTCCTAGCAACGCTTCTTCGATAGTGACTTCCACTGGGGTGTGTTGTACTTACTCAAAGTCTCGTTCATCTTGCGTTGCTCCATCAAGACAAGGAAACGTCGATAGCGTTGGGTAGCGTGGTTAGTCAGTGCCAGAATGGACAGGGCGAGAGAAGAAGTGAATGCGCCAATTATCAGGGCCTCATGGCTTTTGTATGTTTCCAGGGAGACAACGTCTAGACTTAGCAGCAATGTGTGCACAATTACGTACAACGAGAATTCCAGACTGTTCCAAATTACGAGCATGCCCACTTCCAGCATTACAGTGGCAATCGCACTTTCGCAAATAAATTTTATCAATTTTGTCCAATCGGAGGCTCCATAAAGGACTAGAGGAACTAGGCGGTTGTCATAGATCAGGTCCATCAGCGACACACAGACAATGAATGAGGGTATACTGGACCCAGGAGTGTCTTCCTCCTTTGGTGATACATTTAAGATGTAGTAGCGAATCAAGAGGTGCATCAATCCTGCCACCAGAACCGAAACCGCGGACGCCATAACTAAAATGAGGCATTTAAAAAATAAAAATATTTTCACGACTTTCGAATTCAGATTGTAAAATACTTGCTTAGTAAAAACGGAAACGAAAATTTAAAACTTTTTACGGAGCCCTGTTCCTATCGACACGATGTGATAATAATGAATAGTAATGATGTTGAATGATTTTGTACAAGTCTTACAAATGACTCAAAAAGCGAAGCTAATGTGATTTCTTTGATCACTGCGGACGGCAGTCCGCGCTAGTGACGAAAGCAGCACGAAGGGTGCGAAGGCGACTAGCATATATACACAGGAAGAATGGAAGATTTGCTATGACTGTCCGATCAGGTCGAGTTATATACCGATCGAAAGGTATCAACTTAACTTACAAATGTGCATACTAAGACTTTTAAAAACTCACCTGGCTCGTGAGATAATGGGGCCGTTGGAGCCTTTCTGAATTTTTTTTAATTTTTAACTATTCTAATCAAAATTACGCGTCGAATGACACCTCGATCATTAAAATCCGACCGCTGGTTCGAAAGATAATTAATTTTGAAATTTTTAGGGGCCTTCCGAAAATGAGATGAAAAGTCAGTCTGTCTGTTTGTTTGTTTGTTTGTTAGTATCAAAGCGTTGATTTAGCTGAAATGTTTGAATGAGGACTTGTTCCCGCTCAAAAATATAGAAACGTTTGTTCTACGACTTTTTCGAAAAATCGCTAGTTTAGCGGGAAATCGCTAAAAACCGCTAAAATTTATATTCAGTTAAAAGGTAATATCTTGTCCAAACGAATTTTGACAGATACGTGTTATATGTCAAAAAACGCGGAATCAAATTGCCTATAACATATAACATATTTTAAAGTGATCTCATGTGTAGATTTTTCTTAAATCTCCAAAATGTGTAAAAAAATACCTTGTTTCACCTGTAGCCGTTTACCTTTTTACTTAAAAGAAAAACTTTGAAGGTATGCCTAAGAGCCCTTCAAAATACCTTTGCGACGATATATAGATCGCATCTGTAGCTTCTATCGTTTGGATGCTATGAGGGTTTTAGCGGTTTTTAGCGATTTCCCGCTAAACTAGCGATTTTTCGAAAAAGTCGTAGAACAAACGTTTCTATATTTTTGAGCGGGAACAAGTCCTCATTCAAACATTTCAGCTAAATCAACGCTTTGATACTAACAAACAAACAAACAGACAGACAGACTGACTTTTCATCTCATTTTCGGAAGGCCCCTAAAAATTTCAAAATAAATTATCTTCTGAACCAGTGATCGGATTTTGATGATCAAGGTGTCATTCGACGCGAATTTTTGATAAAAATAGTAAAAAATTAAAATAAAAATAAAAAAGGCTCCACCGGCCCCAATTCCTCCAATCAGTTAAATTTTTCCCCTTCCATTTACACCTGTTTATCTCACGAACCAGGTGAGTTTCCAAAAGTCTTAGTATGCACATTTGTAAGTTAAACTGATACATTTCGATCGGTATATAACTCGACCTGATCGGACGGTCATAGCAAATTTTCCATTCTTCCTGTGTATATATGCTAGTCGCTTTCGCACACTTCGTGCTGATTTCGTCACTAGCGCGGACTGCCGTCCGCAGTGATAACTGAAATTTGACGAAATGGCATGAAATTAACCAATGATTTCCAGTCAACTCTTGTTCTATTGCCAATTTTTAATCTTTTGTTCTTTCAAACTGCTGGCAAATTTGAAACTTTATTGTGAATAGCTTATCCCACAGATAAATTGTTTAGAAAATAATCTAGCAAAAGTAAGATCTTGGAGTCTCAGTATATTTTTCCACTGTGACAAAATACTTAAAAAATTACATCTTATAAAATTTTCTTTCAAGTGACTTAGTTAAGCAATTTACACTGGAATTAATTAACTAGAATAAACATACCGAAGACACATTTGAATAAGCACTATATGAAGTAACGGCTCATACTAAAACTAGTAAAAACATAACTAGAACAGGTTTTAAAAATTGGAAAGCCAGGAAAACTAACTAATATTATATTAAATCATATTAAAAAAAATGTATGTCAGAATGCTTAACAATTTCAAAGAGTTTTACATACCTTGCTATTTATAGTGTAAAGTTATCTCGTATTTATGTTTATGTCTATTTATTACTAAATTTGGGTAAAAATTATTTTATTTTTACGTTATCAAGACCGGTGAATTGCTGCTTAGATTGCTGCATAAATGATATTTAAAGATCTTTCTAAAAATTCGACTATTTTCATGCTATGTGTTGCAATAAATTCTGGTATACTTACGATCTAAATACATATTTTTTTATTGTTAGTTTAGCAGAGGATATAATAGACTTAAAAAATATATACAAAATAAAAATTTATACAAATTCAATTAAAGGTAAATGGTACGTATATAATATAAAAACTATACTAAATTATTGACACCAATTCTGGTGGCTGCATTACTCATTAGTGTCAGTCTCATCCTGATGAACTTTCTTAACTCCATTCTGATCCAGAGTACCCTTAATCTCTATATCCTTTTCGAATACTGGTTGTGCCTTGGCCAAAGACGCCAACAGAGCAAGAGCAATCAGGAAGATGGGGAAGTTGATAGTACATTTATAAAAATTAAATTTCCGTGCATATGCTTAGACTTAATTTCTGTTCGACGACTCTTAAATATCTGACAGCTATCTTTATCTGTTTGAACATTGCGTGAGTCTTCCAAAAGATAAAGTTCTTAGTAAGCGGCAAAAGATATCTTTGGTCACGGGATTCAGATTGTACAATATGTACTAAACAAATATTGCAGATTCATTCTTTTAATAATTTTCTAAACAATTTTAAATTTTGTTATACCCTGTATAATCGAGTCGAAAAATCGTCGTTCCAAGGATGAAAATTATGTTTAAAGGACATTTCGTCATTTGGTTCTGTGGAATTTTAAAAGTCCTGGTCCTAACATGAGTATTGACACCAAGTTTGTCGGGATCAGACCATAAAAACCCAATATATAAATTTTCAAAAGAGTGAAATTTTGAACTCAAAAGCGCGGACCAGGAATTCATTTTAGAACTATGGTTTCTTCGTGAAAACATCTTAGAATTGACCATAGATTACGAAAATGGGTTACCATTTTTTCAATTTTTCGGACCCATACAATTCGATTCACTCTATTATACATTTTTCGATGTTTTTTCATGTTTTGATGCAAGTTTGAATGGGTTAGCGTACTCCGATAAAAAAATAAATTATGCTGGGAGGTAGATATGGTGTCCCTTTATAGGTATATAAAATAATATTGGTAAAAATCTTAACACAGAAGCCGTAAATTACTTTTGAGTTTTATTTTAAGCGAAAAAAATAAAACTCATTTATAATGATTATTTTTGAGTTTTATGATATTACTCAAAAATAATGATCATCATTAAGGAAAAAAATTAAAAATTAAAATATAATCATTATGATGTAATTTTTATAATATAACTTATAATGATTACGGTCCCTGGTATTAACTGTAAGTTTAAATTCTTGAACATCTTTAATTTATTCAAAGTGTTCTATTATTTCCAAATAAAACGTTTTGGATTGGGTATACCCGAATGTGATCCTTATTTTATTGGAATCAAACTATATAAGCATCAATAAATATTTCAAGAAAATAGGGCAACCTAAAATGTTTACCCGCTGCACCGAAACATCTAGTTGCGCCCCTGGGTTTTTAATACAAATGCAATATTATATTATACAAATAGTTAGTTTTAGGCACCCTCTAGCGGTGGCAAATGCAAACCACTCTGCGACCACGTCTAACGCAACGGCAAACGGCGCGTTTAAGGCGGCTGTGCGAATCGACAGATGTCAGATCCTTGCCAGTCTCTTGCTCCTGGCGGATGAGTTCGTCAATAGCATCGGCCAATTCCGGTGGCTCTGCGACAAGAGTCTCATCTTGATGCGCTTCCTTAACTCCATCCTGATGAAGAGCATCCTCAAGCTCGGGATCCTCTTCGAAAACCGGTTGTGCCTTGACCAAAGTCACCAACAGAGCCAGAGCAACAAGGAAGATTGAAAACTTCATTGTACTTTTATAAAGATTGTACTAAATAAGATTTCCTTGCAGAGACTAAGACTTGATTGCCGTTACAAGACTCGAAAACTTATAATGCCCATCTGCTGTTCGACGTCTCTTAAATATTCGAAAGCTAGCTTCAGTGCGTAAGATAATTCAGGGGACTTCCACTAGGTGATTTTCTTGTAGAGCTCTCAATATGGCCGGATACTTCTCGTCTCAGTCGGAAGGTGCCGCTAAAGTTATCTTGGGTCACGTACATGGGATTCACTTTTGACAATATCAACAAATAAATATTGAAGACTCATTTTTTTAAGCTTATTTGCTTAATTTTTATGAATTCTCTTATACGCCGTAATTATTAAGTGTAGGTTCAGTTTGGATGCACTTCTTTAATGCGCTCTAAATAATAGTTTTTTGATTAGCTTTGCTCATAAATTAATAAAATAAATGAATTCTTCATAAGCCCTCGCGGACATAAACAATTTTGATCAGTTAGAAATGTTGAAAGGCCTTGAAAGGCTTTTAATTTATTTATGTTTTCAAAGTAAACATGTGAAATTCTTAAATTTGTGCATAGGTGTGAATAAATTCTGTATGTCTCTGATAGTGCATTAAATACCAAATTGTATTAGCTTTTTGCATAGTCTTATAAAGAATTTGTATTCTTCAACAATTATAAGGATTCTATAGTCATATTGAAAGCTCTAAAATAATATTATTTTTTCTTCAAAGAGAAACAATTCATTTGTTTGGGTTATTTATTCAATTTATTTCATTCAATTTTGCAAGCACTCAAAAAATGCGGTCGATTTCTTGGTAAATTTTTAATTATTTTGCGAGTGCGCAAAAGCGATTCGTCTTAAGATTGAGATACAGATACAGATCCATATTCAGGTACAGATACAGAAACACACTTGCAACTTCCACAAAAATCATTTCAACCGAAAAGTTTCAGTACAAAAACAAACAGAGAAGAATCGGACAATGATTAGTTAAGTACATGAACGGGGCGTGTGTGTGTGTGCTTTATATCTTTGTATCTATATCTGCATCTGTATACATATCTGTATCTGTGTCTATTCATAATGTATCTGTATTTGTGAATGTGTTTTTATTTTGTTTTGTTCTGAACACACAAACACACAATCGCACAACAACGGGGCTACCAAATGCGTCTTCATCCATGGGTATTATTATTGACACTCCTCAAGTGGTTCCTTCTTGTAGGGCCCCATCCCTCTCTCCCTCGCTCCCTCTCTCTCTCGCTCCCTATCGTGCATGGGCTGTTTACCTTTGTTATCGACGATGTTGTATTGAATTTGGCGTCATACTGTCTGGTAGTCTCAGTCTCAGTCTCGGCCTCGGTCTCAGTCCCCATCCCGAAACTCCTAATATCTATAGCATGTTCAGCCATAAAAGAAGACCACAAAAATACACGTTGAACAAGCGACCGAAAACAATGGAAGACAAGGGCCAGTCTGGGGCTGGAGCAGAAAGACGGATGGACAAAGAGACAGACAGATAAACAGGCAGACAGAGAGACAGACAGATGGACAGAAAGACAGAGGCAACAGGGCTTGGGACGCTATCGTTAGTTGCCGTCACACTGTCTGGCAGGTTTCACACAGATACCGATACCGGCAACCACCATCGGCATCGGTACCGGCATCGGCTTCGGCTTTGGCATCGACATCGACATCAACCGGCCGGTCCGTTCAGGCAGCAGCTCTATAAATCACAGACGTGCGACTGCCTGGCGAGAGGCAGGAGTTGGCTCAGTCCCAGGCCCAGTCCCATTTGCCAGTTGTAGTCCCCATCTCATACGAGCGAGTACATAGCTCACGTTTTCCTTTTCTCCTTTTACTTGCCTTATATTATAATACCCTGTATTCATGAAGAGGCTATAACGGGTATTATTAATAAGCCTATCGGGTGTTTCAAAAATCTATAGTGATTTAAGTGAAAACTGTTTTAAAAATAGCAAACCTACTTATTTTGTATCTCTCTTTATTAGATTTTAGAATCTGTCCTAGGCTACTATAACTAAATGGTATAGCTTTTAACTTTTGCGGATATATATTAATTTTTTAATTTATGACGATTTTTAAACTTGGCATTGTGAAAATCGAGCCCCAGTTATTTAACTGATAAGTTATAACTATATGAGAGCTTTCATTTTTCGAATCAACACTATTCATTAATTTAAATTTTTCACTAAATTCTTGTCACACTAAATGCAATAAATAAATTAAGTTTTTAATTATTTTAATTCAAGTTAAATTACATAATTCAATAATATCTATATTTTGGAATGTTTCTGGATTTTCAGAGATTAAAAGAATCCTTCATATGAAAATGTCTGTTTTTCTATTAATAGCTTATTCTCTGAGTCTATAAATTTAAAGAAGCTTTTTATATTCGCATCTTTGAAGATACATTCCCAATTCGGGCAAACGTATCTAAAATCTATCTATGCTAAATATTTTACAATGATCGAGTGATTAGTTTAGGAAACATAATTCAGAACTGTTGCAGTATGATTTACTTGGAGCTATTTGCAGGGTATGCTGTGGCTGAGCACTGTCGACTAGAGAACTACTTGTATTTTATTTTTGTATTTTTGGTTTTGCCTTTACCTTTGGCTTTGCTAGTGCCACAGCTGGCCGGGCCACAGATCGCGTCGCTGATCCCACCAACTGACTGGCATTACCAGTGGCTTGTTTTGTTTTAGGTGTTCGTGTTCGTGTCTTCTGTTGTTGTTGTTGATGGTGTTGGTGAGGCAACCTCTTGAGATGTACAAAGGAAGATAAATTTCACACTTACAAACACTCACACACTCACACTTAAGCAATATCAAAGTGTTTCTGTATGTGTATTGAGGATCGTCGCTGTCGGACCTTTATGCTGACCGCTGTCCAGGCCACTCAGACAGTGCCAGGTTGCCAGGTTGTCTCAGCCGTGAAAAGAAGGCAAAAGAAGAAAAAGATAAGATATGGCAGTAGACAGCACCAGACATTGTGGCGACATCGGTCGCATTGTCGATTCCCAATGCTGACCAACTGTGAGCTCTGCACGATCATCATTTCTCTCTCTCTCTCTCTCTCTCTGTCTTGCACTCACTCTTTCGTTCCTTTGCAGCACTCTCTCTCTCTCTCGGACTGTCTGTCTGTTTCACTCGCTCTGTCTTATGCACTCTCACACACACAGTCAGTTGCTCTCTCGCGAGCCACTTTAGGCCACACTCTCGGCCATAATGTGTTCCCGACTACTCCTATTGAACTGCTTGGGTCTCAGTCGTATTTGAAACTTGGCGACGCACGGTTTGGTTTTCAGTTCATCAGTTTTTCAGTTTTCACTCACTTCAACCGATCTTATGTGCTTATGTGTATGTGTATGTGTGTGTGTGTATATACGAGTATATGAAATTGTTGCGAATAAACAAACAAACAAACAAACAATCATAAGTTCTTATTAACCAGAAATCCATTATACTTATAAACTTATAAACAATACCCGAAACACACTCAATGCTCTCTATACTCGAAACTGGCCAAAGCCACTAAAAATAGACGTGGAAATCGATAAATAAATAAAAAAAAGAAGAATATAATTTCTTCCACACCTCAGAAGGCCCCACCACCACCACCCCCACCACATTCAAATTCACTCCCGCATCCACATCCACATTATCCAAGACGAATATTCAATTGCGACGTTGTGAAAAACTCAAAGAAAAGTCTAATATAATGTTACGCCAATAATTTGCAAAACTTGATAAATTAACAAACAAATCGACAAAAGAACAACTATAATTAAACAATTTACATTGAGAGTCTTAAAATGTTTGGAAGATGCTTTTCACTGGCACTGCTCCTGGTGCTTCTCCAGCTGGCAGCCGGCGGAAGGAACCTTAAACGAGCGTTCCGCGATGATCAACAGGTAAGTGCAGCTACCTTAAGTAACCTTTAAAACAGGGAAGAGGGCAGAGAAAGAGGCAAGTTTGGCAGCCAAGTAAAAATCAGCGTGTAAATCCCAAGAAAACACTTGAATATTCCAGGTATTAAAAGTTGCCCACTACAAATTGTCTACAGATGAAGATCCAGAGCCTTCAGAGCCTTAACTTCAAACTCTTTGTGACTTTTCTGACTCTTAACTCTCTTCAGGTCTTCTTGCTCCATTTGCCCCTCCATCGCCATCTCCCTCTCGCTCTGCCTGCCTGATCCCTCCGCCGCCTCCGCACTATGCTGTCGAAGAGGTGCCATGCCGGTTGTTGCCGCCGCGCTGTCTGCGCGATCTCGGCTTGCCGGCAAAGTTCGCAATTTCCCATTCCCATTCCCATACCCCATTGCCAATCTGTTTTTTATTTCATCTGCCGACGAACGTGTTTTGAAGAACGCATTATGGGATGTCATTGTGTCAAATCAATGATATCCCAAATTCTTTGAATAAGATGCTTGATCTTATTTTTGTTTTGGATCCCTCTTTCTTATCTGTTTCTCTTACTAATCCCATATCCTTTCCTGAAGACCCTTATCATCCGACTTTGGAGGTGTTGATGGACTTACCAGTCTGTGCTCCTAATTCTTGTAATGAGCCTACAAAGAGAGCTCGTCAATTTCGGAAAACCGATTTTTCACAGCTTTCTCAACTCTTATTACAGACTGACTGGTCCCAGTTATATGAGTGCAGGGATTTGGAGAGTGCAGTCTCGATTTTTTATTCTACTTTAGACTCTTTACTTGATTTATGTGTTCCGTTGTGTGCTCCTTGCAGGTCTAACAAACCTGTTTGGTATACAAGGGAGTTAACTAGCTTGAAAAATAGAAAGTCAAGAATGTACAAAAAGTTCAAGAAATCTGGCTCTTTCTTGGATCTTTCTCGTTATCTGACTGCACGATCCAATTTTTCTGTTCTTAATACCCAATGCTATAAAGATTATCTTGAGAGATGCAAACTGCAGTTTCGAAATGATCCTAAAAAGTTTTATACGTTTGTTAATTCCAAGCGTAGATCATCAACACTTCCATCGACCGTGTATTTTGAAAAAAAGACAGCGGATTCTGATCAGGCTATCGCCGATTTATTTGCCGAATTTTTTCAAACAACTTACAGCGTTCAAGATGATCAATTAAGATCGCCTTATCCATATCGTGTAAATGTTTCTAATTGCATTTTTGGACCTTTAATTACGGAAAGCTCGCTTTTAAGTGATCTAAAGGCCGTAAAACCGGTATATTCACCGGGACCTGACGGAGTACCAGGATGTGTTCTTCGGTACTGTGCTGAAGGTCTTTTGAAACCCCTGTATAGCTTATTTAATCTTTCTGTGGAGTTATGCTCTTTCCCAAAAGTTTGGAAAGAATCATTTATTATTCCTCTCCTTAAGAAAGGAAACAAATCAAATGTCTGTAACTATAGAGGTATTTCTAAGTTGTCTGCTATTCCTAAGGCTTTTGAGAAAATGATAACTTCTCAGCTGCAATATCTTTGTAGATCTATTATTTCACCCTACCAGCATGGGTTTGTGAAATATAGATCTACTACCACTAACTTATTGGAATTCACTACTTTTGTTATACATGGGTTTCAAAATAAAATGCAAACTGATGTCATTTACACTGATTTTAGTAAAGCTTTCGATTCCGTTAATCACAAACTTTTATTGCGTAAACTCCATCTTATAGGTTTTCCTAATAACCTAATTTTGTGGATTTCAAGTTACTTAAATTTTAGAACCCAAAAAGTTTTTTTTAATGGTTTAGTTTCTAAACCTGTTCAAGTTTATTCTGGAGTTCCACAAGGTAGTCATCTCGGCCCCTTGTTATTTACGCTTTTTATAAATGATCTGCCTTCTGTTATAAATTATTCTCGGGTTCTCATGTACGCCGATGACGTTAAACTTTGTATGTCGGCCACTGACAATCTTCTTGGTGTCAGGCTGCAAACTGATCTTGACAGTTTTCAGACATGGTGTAAAGTAAATTTTTTAAATCTTAATTGTAGTAAATGTAAAGTCATGTCTTTTAGTAGGCGAACTCCATTTGAGTTTAATTACGTTCTTTATTGTAAACCGCTTGAACGTATTATGTCGGTTACTGATTTGGGTATTCTTCTGGATCCTAAGCTGAAGTTTGACAAGCACATTGCATCTATTGCTAATCGAGCATTTGGCGTCTTGGGTTTCATAAAGCGTTGGTCGAAAGAATTTGACGATCCCTATATTACTAAACTACTTTATACTTCACTTGTCAGACCTATTCTGGAATATGGGTCTTGTATATGGAGTCCCCAATATAAGATTCATCAGGACAGAATAGAATCTGTACAAAAACAGTTTTTACTCTTTGCCCTACGGGGTCTGAACTGGAATACTAACATTCGCCTGCCTCCTTATCGTAGTAGACTTTTACTAATTAATCTTCCTTCTCTTTCTGATCGGAGAACAATGCTTGGTGTAGTCTTTCTACACAAACTAATTATTGGTGAAATTGATTCATCTGAATTAATTAGCCAAATTAGTTTTGCTGTCCCGATCAGAACTTCTAGAAATTTTTTACCTCTTTCTCTTCAATTCTGTGTTGCTAACTATGCAATTCATAACCCTTTCCGTGTACTTTGTTGTAATTATAACAATCTTTCTCAGTTTGTAACTAATCCTTCATCTGTACAATCTCTAAATACTTCAATTATTTCTTACTTATCTAGCTTATAGTTAATTTATGGTTTTGTTTTATGTTGTTTAATAAAAGGTGTGTCCGTCTTTGTCTCTTTGTCCGCGCGTCAACAAGCCCGTGCTTGGTGTCGTTTGGGCCACTTGAATGTACTGCTCGTTTAGTACATCAACGTCCAAATAAATAAAGCAAAGAGGCAAAGAAAGAAAAGAACTGAGATGTAAAATAAAAATGGTCACAAGTCAAAAACGTTTTTGGCTTTTTCTTGCTGTGGGGGCAGGTAGCCTCGGCAGCTGGACTGGACTAAGCCCTAGGTAGCCAGAAGAGCAAGAGGGCAAAGAGGAACAAAAAGAGGGAGAGGCAGAGATTTGCCATTACCAATGTCCAGTATCCAGTGTCCATGTCCAGTGCCATTGCCATTGCCACTAAGCTGTCTGATGATGACAAAGTGTGAAGCCGTCTTTTAAGTGTTGCTCTTTCTGATTGTTGTTGTCGTTGTTCTTCTCGATTGGATTGGGCTCTACAGCTCCAGTCTCCACAGTCCCCAATCTCCACGAGCGTGAGAACTGTCAGTCAATAATTTTGTCGCTATCGTCGTAACAATCCTTGAACTTTTTCCATATATCATTTGTGTTTACAGGGCGATTCGGGACTGACAGTATCTATATATGTATACGACTACATTTATAGAGATACATATATCATATTATGTCTGGCACGTTTTAGGATGACGCCCTAATTCGAACTGAAAATGCCATTTGCATTGCCAATTAGACATAACACGATTCATTGGCGCCTTCCCTTTTAGCCAATATAATATGTCTTCCCCCCCCCCCACAAACACCCCACCCCACTCAGATGCCCTAGTGACGATCAGGTATCATTTCTGGAACTTGGCATTGCCAACACATATGCTTCGGAATATGCAATAGCTGCAATTATGGATGAATATTTTGGATCTTTTTCATGTTTATTCTCATGTCTTAAGTGACTGACAACAAGCTGCGAGTCACCTGTTAACTGTTCCCGATCCAGCGATCCCATTACAAACTTTGCGCGTGCTACAAACTCAATAGATCCAATACAATACAATACAACAGTTGGACTTTACCTTTGTTTCTATTGCAATCTGATAGGAGTAAGACATCAATCGTATTTATCTATTTCACTCGTACACAATTTCCTTTTTGTGCGTCTGGTTTGTATTTCAAATTTACTGTTGCGTTTATTCAGTTGAGTCACACTTCTTCGAAATAAATTATATCAAATTATGAGGTTAGGAACAAGGAATGAAACACTTAACTTAAGCGGGGCAACTACTTATTTGAGTTTAATTTGAAAGATTAATTGAACTTTAATTATCGGAGGCTGGGAATATGAAATGGAACACCTTGACTACAAAGGTGTAACAAAATTTGAGGTTAGGAACAATGAATGAAACACATTTACTAAGTGTTACTAACTTTGTTACGTGTAATTTGAAAGATAAATTTCTACTTTAATTTTCGGATTAAAGACTACTTTTAAAGCGCCTTAATTTATATTGTGAGGTTGGGAACATGGAATGAAACACCTTAACTACAAAAGTATTGTATACGTATAATAGTTACTCAGTTGATTTTATTAATTTCAAAATTATACTTCAAAATGTTTTATTATAACAATAAAATTTACATTTTGGAGCTAGGAATGTGAAATTGTAATCATAAGCTATCAAAACTTTTGACTTTCCATATGCTGAGGATAATTAAAAGTTTTAAAAAGTGCTTACAAGCGTTTCCATTTAAATTATTAGGCTAGAAAAATTGAATGAAACATGACAAGGGTTTGGTTTAGTCATATGTGTATCTAATGAAATACTTAAAAAAATAATTATTCAACTACAAATGCACTTGCAACATTTTCTGAGTCATTTACAATGTCATAATTTTACTACGAACAACTTGTGGCTAATTAATGTCATAAAAATTGAAGTTTATCTAAAGAGCTACAAACTAGCGACAAAAGCCGCTGCACTGACAAAACGTAAAACGTAAGTGCTACGCAATGATAAAAACAAAATAAAATGAAATAAAACACGATAATGTTTTAATGTAACTTTTGGACTAAACAAGAATCTGCGCAGTCAGCGGCAACAGACTGGCCAAGACCGGCAAACTGACCACAATTTTTGGACAATTTTGGCTGGGAATTGGCAGACATTCAAATGGTAACAGACTTGAGTACGCGATGCTATTCAAGTTATGGCCTGACAACTTTGATTTTTATATTAGCCACGTTTCTACCTCCCTCCTCTCTCTCTCTCTGTCTCTATCTCTCTCTCTTTGGTTAGGTGTCGTGAATGCAACTGATTCGTATTCAAGTCGTTGATCGAGACGACTGCGACTTGAATTTGGCGACCATAAATGTAATAAATCATTTAACGCGTGTTTGATATTATTTACGATTTTGGTCTGTAATCGCATACGGCGAATACTTCTCACATGCCCATTTGACACCTTCCTTACCCCCTTTCCCCTTTTCTCTCTGCATCTGCATTCACAGCTGTCGCCGTCGCAGTCGCTGTCGCTGTCGGAATGCGCCGCCAAGCAGGGGGAGTGTGATGAGAGCGAGGGTCCCGTTTGCGGCACCGATGATCAAACTTATCCCACGCGCTGCCACCTGCTCCGGGTTCAGTGCAGCGGCCACCAGGTCAGCTTCAAGCATCGCGGCAATTGCAAGGGTAAGTCACAGCTCCTACCCGAGACTATTATGATTAAACTATTTATTTCTACCCAGAAAACCATTCTAAAATTTAAGCTTACAAATTTTTGATTTTAGCATTTTTTTTTAAGAATTTACAATATATTGAGGATATTTTTGTTAAATTAACACAGTATGCGGATAAAATGGCAGCCACTCAGCCTTAAAATAGTAAAAAAAAAAAAAATTTGATTACACTGAAAAACTTCTTATCGAGCACCGAATATTTTGAAAAATAATACTTGTATCAAGTATTATATTTCTACTTGGCTTAAGAAAATCCGGTATTACCGAGCTGACGCCTTCCGTGGAGCAAGGTTGCGGCTCAATTTAATATGATAAAATTTATTTATTATTTTCAAATTTCTTCGTTGATGATTTGAAAAAATGTATTAAATATTTTCAAGAATCTAACTTAAGATTATGATTATTATTTTATAATTTTTAGCCAAAGTCTCATATATTTGCGAGATAGAGGAAAATTAATTTTTTATGTACAGTCGAACTTCCCTAACTCGAATCACCATTATCCACGAAAAAAGTTCGAGTTAGGGAGACTTCGAGTTAGGGAAGTAGAATTGTATGAAATTTGCCTAGTATTGCCACTCGATTTTGTTCGAGTTAGAGAGACTTCGAGTTAGGGAAGTTCGAGTTAGGGAAGTTCGACTGTAATTTTAATTATTTTTATTTAAAGAAGTAGTAGTAATAGTTAAGTTTGCAGTCTTGATTTCTATGAGAATTTTTATTTTAGGCTGCCAGGCTGCACGTCAATATGCCATCAGGGAGAGCAAGCGCGATCCAAACATCTTCTTGCCAAGATGCCGCAATGACGGCTACTATGCGGCCACGCAGTGTCTGACTGGAACAGGCTGCTGGTGCAGCGATCGAAATGGACATCCCATCAGGAACAGCTCCGTGCGTCTGGGCAGACCCAAGTGCGGACCCTACAAGCGCAATTATCGCCGTCGCTCACCGGTTCGTCAGCTGAGCTCCGAGGTGGATGCTGCCAACAGCAGCGATGGAAGCGGATCGGGGCATCGTCCCTGCAGCAAAGCAGATCGCATGGCATTCAACAATCATCTAATCGACGTGTTTCGCAGCGAACTAGTGCGCTCCGGGCAAACCGCTGGTGCTAGCGATGCCGCTGTGCTGGATTGGAAATTTGCCCAGTTGGATGCGAACGGCAATCAATTGTTGGACAGACAAGAAGTGCGTGAGCTCAAGAAGCTCGTGAAGCGCGTAAGTAGACGTCACTCAGTCCCTCCAAGTCCCCCCAGAAGCACCCACTTAACCGGCTTCATTCTCGTATTTTGTATGCACCACCACAACACACAACACACAACCATCACACCACATGACACACACAGGCGGTAAAGCCCAGACGATGTGGACGTGCCTTTGGCAAGTACTGCGATGTCAACAGAGACGATAGCCTGTCGCGCCTGGAATGGAGCAGCTGCCTCGCTAAAGATGCCAGCCATCGTAAGTAGTTACCCCATATACTTGGCATGAAAGTCGCATAGAGGGGCATGCATGAGAATTAACATGAGAAAGGAACGGGAATTGCATGTACATTTTATAATCTGTGGGTAGTTAAAATTTACACCAATAAAAATTCCAATAAAAAATTATCGAAATAAAAACAAGGAAATTTATAAATTTAAAAATTGATATTTTTATTTTTTATTAACTATTGACTTTGGTTTTTCATAATCTTTTCCTTCTCAACATTATTTTCCGAATTTCCTAACTACAAGTTTCGTGTGCTCCGAATTTGTATATCCTTTACTTGAAAAATTTTTAAAAGAGTAAATATGTATATTGTACTCGTTGCAATGTATGTAACAGGGAGAAGGAAGCATCTTCGACCCTATAAAGTGCATATATTCTTGATCAACATCGACAGCCGGGTCGATATATCGATGTCCGTCCATCTGTCTGTCCGTCCGTTTGAGCGCCTAGATCTCAGACACTATAAGAGCTAGAGCAACCAAATTTGGCAAAAGAAACTTCAATAAGCCCCATGCAGATCAAGTTTTACTTAAAATTTTCGCCACGCTGCTTTCCGTCTCCGTAAATCGCGAACAGCCACCACACGCACAGTTTTTAAGATACTAGAGTTTTTTGCTAATTAATGCTAACTACTTTTATTAACTATAATCCTACTAAATCGTAATAAGATCGAATAAATAGAAAGGTGGTAATGGCTTTTTTTTTTAAACAATAACAATAACAAAGTTTATTAGACAAGTGTGGAATCCGTACATTCAAATTAGTGACATAACCAACACAATTAATATATTGTAATGGTGGTAATGGCTAATTTAAGTTGTTAAGCAAAGTGAGTGCCTAAAAGTATGCATTAAATTTTTTTTATATATATTTTTATGTAAGTACTGGGTATCTTTAAACTATCCTACAGTCGGCAACTCGAATTTCGGTACATTTACTATTGCTTGCAAAAATCCCTATAGGGGGAATCCCAGTAAAGTGTGCGTCTATCATAAATATCATCATTCTTATGCAGGTAAACCAGCAGTTAATATATTGAACAGCAGCTCAACGTCCAGCTCAAGCTCAAGCTCAAGTTCACCTCGCCGCACGCACTATACAAATACAAATCTCCACATTCATCACACACATCCCAGCCATGATCATACCAATATCAACACCAATATCATTGGAACCATCAGCATAAGTAGCAACAACAACCACAACAACAATCCGAGTGCTCATTCAAATGACTTTGGCAACGAGAGTGAGGAGCACGAGGATGAATATATTGGAGAGGATGAGGATGATGGTATGCCTCATCGATTGTCACCCTCGTCATTTAATTGTACGTACATGTCGGGCGAATTACTAACCTATAATCAATTTGAGTAATACCTAAGTAACATCCAAACAAATAGCACTTGGCAAGCTTTCAAAGGGCAAAATCGAATCAATTCTAATGGACCTAATCTCCTTCACAGTTCTGAATCCCAAGGCCGAGACGCCAACCAATGAGAGCGAGGGCGAGACCAACTGTTGGACGGATCAGGAGGTGGCTCGCGAGGAACAGCGCGTAAGTGCAAACTCATCACTCTGCCTGATGCCTTTCATTTTTCTCGTAGTAGTAACGATATCGTTTCTTCCTATCCTTCTTCCAGCATGGCGGCAATAGCTCCTTATATGTGCCCGAGTGCATGTCCGATGGACGCTATAAACGTGTCCAGTGCTACAGTTCCATCTGCTGGTGCGTCAACGAGGAAACGGGCAAGAATATACTGGGAACCTTTAGCAAAAAGCGTCCACAATGCGATGAAGTAAGCGCTGTTCGACCCATGAAGGGCTGCACGGGACCCCGCAAGACGCAGTTCCTCAAGGAGCTGAAGGAGTTCCTCAACACGAAAGTACTGCCCAGCATTAATACTGGGTAATTAAAAATATAGTACTCTGTTAATGCCCTCATTGCCTACAACCTAGATATTTAATTCATTTAGCAGGGACTCGACCGTGTGGAAGTCTGAAGATGATCGCATTGCCACATTGAGTTTTGTGTATCTGGACAAGAATAAAAACAAATCGTGGGAGCGTAAGGAGTGGAAGGATTTCCGTGTCCTGGTCACTAGCGCCAGGTACTTAGCTCATCTCCACCTATCTCACTGCTCAATTATTAACTATTATATAATTATGATTTTCATCTGCAGCAATTTGAATAAATGTGGCAAGAAGATGCCACGATATTGTGATGTTAATGGCGATAAGAAGATCTCGTTGGCCGAGTGGGTCAACTGTCTCCAGCCTCAGCGAATGGAGATTACAACCACAGTAAAGCCGCCAAAGTCAAGTGAGCAGAATCTTCAGCAAGAATCAACTTCTTCTTTTAACCAATTGATTTCTATTTTCTATTTCAGACGAGATGGGCACGTCCCGACTCCAGGGATCAAATCCGCTGGAGACATATCTTAAAGATTAGTTTATAGTGATGATGACGATGAAGATGCTTGTTTGTGCTGCTACTCATTAGATGTCGTGCCATGTTGCGTGGAGGAGTTTGAATATATCCACCCACTCATATACACACACTCACTCACCCCACACATACACACTCACATTCCTAGCATATAGATTCTACGATTTACATATATATGTAATTAGTGTTGTAAATATTATTGGATATAAATGTTTAGGTTATTTGTAAACGCTTTTGGATTTTATTCGATGGCACAGATATTTTTAATTTTAGCGGGCAGCCAGCCAGCGCAGCCAACTTCACGCGACCCTAAATGTAGATAACAGAATTCTGTTAACGCATATTTGCGTCGCAATAACATTTCTGCAGTTATCGATAACATTTCCATTTGAATTAAAAATCATAACGACTTCTTTATTTGGTAAAAGTTAATACTACTAATTGCTATTAATTAGACTGGCTATGTTTGAAAAGTTTATACATATTTAACAATAAACTAAATGCACTAGGTGTGTTATAAAGCAATGTTCACAGAACAGTTGATAGTTGATCACAAGTTACGTAGTTTTTGGTTTAGGAGTGCGCCTCAATAACAAACTGGACAAATTGCTGTAGGGCACCTCAAAGGCCATAGAGTACACAATGGACGCCAGATAGACAATCATAGCAAAGCCGCAAGTGACAACACCCTGAAATGATTAAGGGATTACGCATAAAATAATAATCATATTAATAATCATTTTCTACATACCAACATAAAAGGATCCACATGAGTGCTGGCGCTTGTGAGGCCATAGACAAATGCAATTACCAATGGATTAAGCAGATAAATGGCATAAGACAGTCGATTGACATGCTGAAACACGGGTGCCTCCAGGAGGCGCGACCACCAGACACCCCGCCCCCTGGCACTGCCCGCAATCATCCAACAAACGGAGAGCGAGAAGATCACTCTCCCGAGGACAAACAATGAGATTGTAATCAGATGGCCGAAATCACGTTTGACCGTCGAGTAGATGCAGACGATGAAGGCCAACAGGCAAAAATGCCAAAGGCCACGATCCTGCAGATCGCTCAATTCGCATTGCAGACGACGCTCCACAAGGCACCAGGCGACCATGGAGCCGACGATGTAGGGCAAGACCCGGACAAAGGGACTGATGTAGATCAAAGAGCCCGTGGCATAGACCGAGTCGAAGGAGAACTCAAACTTGTGGCTGATGCCAATGCCATACGACCAGATGATGGTGGCCAATAGTCCACCAACAGTCGCAAACTGTGCAAGTTTTGGGCGCCTAAGAAAAGATTGGATTATACTTAAGATTTGCTGGAATTGAGGTCAACTAGAACTCACTTGGCATAGAGAAACAAGATCGCGTTGGCCAGCACAAAGAACTGCATGTCACAGGCTAAACTCCAGCTCCAGTTAAGGCACATCTCGCGATGGTCAAAGAGATTCTGGATGAACAGAAGGTTGCGCCACCAGTGCTGGGTGCACAGTTCATCGAAGCGCTCGTTGATGTGGTAAACCGAAGTGTCGCCAATGTAGGCGAATGCCAGATCCACGCTGCCCATGACAATTAGATAGAGTGGACCCAGTCTCAGGTAGCGATGGAAAAGCAGCTTGCCATACAGCTTGGCATTTGCTAGAAGACCATTCTGACGCACTGCATCCATTTGTTTCGTATTGCGCAAAAAGTTGTAGGTCTGTAGAAAGCCACTGGAAGAAGGGAGGTTGAACGTAAGTACAGATAAAGAGTGAGCGCTAAACACTTACCTGATGGTAAAGAAGACATCTACCAGCAATGGAGCGGACGAGACATACTGGAAGAAGATTTGCTCCGCATAGGATATGAGCACCGCTTTATTGGCCACCGTGAAATACATGTACCAAAAGACATGGAATATCAATATGAAGATGGCACACAACGATCGCAGTCCATTGAGCAAAGGAATATCGCGTGAGTTGCTCTCCCGCCTGGCAAAGATCTTTCGCCAATTGCTGCTCACATCATAGCAGCTGACAAAGTCCTGCAGGGGATGCCATTTGAGCATTGAGTGCAGGGCTCGCCACAGCTCCGATTCAACTGGCGCCAGTCCAGCGCCTTCCCCCTCTGGACCCTCTGGAGGCAGCTGCTTGCCAACCCTCAGTTGCTGAGCGCACAACATGAAGGCACAGGTTGCCAAAACAGAGGCGACAACGAGCTTGAAACTCAGGCGGTCAAAGAATGTTTCCCTAAGTTTCAGATCCTTCATGTATAGCACTTCGGGCTGCATCTCAAAGATGTCGTTGTCGGCAAAGCTGCCAGCCACATAATCACTGGTCAATCCCTTGATCTCCGACGACTGGCAAGAGCTGGGCAAGCAGAGTCCAATGTGTAGGATTTGCTCCGACATGAGCTTTATCTCCACCTGCCAAGGTGAACTGTGTCGCAGATACACAACGCGATAGTCCATGTCAAATGGCGCCTGCTGGGTAATCAGTCCATAGTGCATCACACGCTCATAGTTCCTGGACAACGTGATGCCCACCGGACGCTGGACACTGTGACAGGCCTCCCGACTGCCCAGCCAATAGTTTTGACCGAATATAAAGCCCGATGACTTGCTGCCAGATGCATCAAGAACTGCAAAAGTTAATGTTGAAGGACTTTATTAACTAACACAACATGAAAAATAAAGAAAACCAATCTTAAAAACTATTCCTATTTTTCAACTTTTTTCATTTTTAAAATACTCATATGATAGTTCTTTTAAACTTTTTTCTGAGGTAAGTCTGCATTCCTGATTATTAATCGAGCATATTAAAAAATGATTTTAAAAAGCCTTATAGATATTTATTATTGTGAGCAATTTTTAATTTAAACTGATATAAATCTTGCAACTATTTAAATTTGATTTAAGTAATTTATTAATTGAGATTTGAGGTGTATTTTCCTTTTTAATTTTTGAGCATTATATATAATATATATTTTTTTATCATACGTTCACAAATTTAAACAGAATTTAATGTAAATCTTGCAAATTGTTTTTTAAATAGATGATTTAAGTAAATAATAACTTTAGATTTCAGATGTATTTTTTTCACAAATTTAAGTTGAATTTAATTTAAATCTTGCAAATACTTAGTTGTACAAGTAAGTTAAGATTTTTTGAGAGGAGTTTTTTAAAATTGGTTGACTATTAAATTATAATCGATTGACAGAAAATGAAGGGAACCATCTGCTTTTTTTTATTAAAAAATACAAACCTTTCATTGCCCAAGGTTGTTTATTGAGGATTCCCCGCTGCACGTGCTTCAACTGAGCGTGACAAACCGCGTTCACGTTGCTCGTGTTGGCCACTTCTGTCAGGCCATAGATGACAGAGCTGCGTGTCAGATGTGCTCCATGTCTGCCAGCTTCAGTGACATCCTCCAATGAGTCCTTGTCCGTATGGAGAGGCACTGACGGTGTTAGGGACCAGACACTAGTGCCGTTGAGTATGTGATGTCTGTATTGATGAAGTCGCAACGTCGAGTCGTTAAGCTCAGCTCGACAGTTGCAGTTGCAGAGATGCCAGAGGAGAAGACTCAGCATCAGAGCTACAGCTCTTCCATATCCGCGTCTGTTCATGGCGCCAAGACCGCGTTCAAGCGGTTCAACTGAAAGCCAATGAATAAAAGCAATTGTCAATGTTACGGATAGTACTCGTACCCATACCCATACCCCATATGAATAAATTCGAGTGTATTCGAGTGGTGCCATTACAAATGCTAACAAATGCTTTTACTGGGCATACAGGGCGTATACAAATACAATTAGTGGACATGTGAGTACATAGTTACGGCTAGAGCATTTCCCACCGGAACTCGACTTTATTCATTACTGAAAGTAAGTGACAACTGTTATCGAAGTCCAGATGGATGTCAACTCATTAAGAGCTGTGTTTATTGTACGTGTCGCACCCGAAATCGAATCGTTCATGACTATGGCCATAGATCGAACGGGTTTCAGATTCAGATTTCAGGCAAACAAATCAAGTTCAAATATCAATTACCCCTTACACACTTTTTTTAGGACTTAAGTGCGTTCCAAGGTCAGCTATATACTCACATATATGTATATGTGTTGCATTGGATTAGTTTATAGCCCATTGAAGAGGGGGAGAGCTAAAATTGAAAACAAAATACTCGCACTCAAAATCACAAGTCATTCGAAGGTTAATTGAGGTGTCTGTCAATTTTGCACTGCCAATTTATGCCTCAATACCCATGTCGACTGCCGATTGATTCACAAAAATCTCAAAAGATCTTTACAATAAATAATAAAATTAATTAACTAAAGAGGCTTGTTTATCAATCCCAATTGTCATATGAGTACTTATTATTATTAGGCATAAGATCAAGCTCAAGCTAATTATTAATTTCTTTCAATTCAATATACGTACATTTGTATGTACACATTTGGCAAATTCTTTTATATTTATAAATATTTATCCCGATTCATCAATTATGAGTATTATTTACTCAATTGTTCAAAGATTCGTTAAGTACCTGGGGGACACTTGCGAATATGAAATGAGATAAATCTCATCGGGGACTCATGAATTTATTTCGCGCATGTGTGACATGTGCAAAAAACAAAATCGAATCCATTAAAAGACAATGTAAATATATGTAAATATGTACATAATATATTTTATATGAACTATAACTTGGAGTCGGAGTCTGACATGGTTTCGCTCGCTGTATAGTATAAGCTTTAACCAGGCCCGTTTCGATAGCTGCTTAGTTAATTGCTTTTCGATGAAACTGAAACTGAAACCATTTCAAGGGCATTCCGCCTTTGGGTTTCGCATCTCTATCTCTTTTTCTTTTTCATGGTTTTATTCCATGCAAATGAGCCGGCACCTTCACATTCAGAGATTCAGTGGCATCCGTTTCAATAATGCCCATTTTTGGCAACTTAATAAACAAACAAAGGTTTTGTAATAATTTTTGGCATTTATTTTCGGTTCACGATCGATGCTCCGCGTAGGTTTTTGATGATGGGCGTTAATAATTTGAATTCGAATCGTTATTAGGCACACTTTGTTGCACACTTATGAATGTAGATTATATTCCAATGAAGGTCGTCTATACAGAAATATTATGCATTTTGCTTAATTGCAAAAAATGACATGTATGCATATTTCACGTGTACTAATCTAGGATAGATAATAGATTATACGAATATGTTTAATCTTATTTATTTTTTTTATTTATTTTATTTTATTTATTTTATTTATTTTATTTATTTTATTTATTTTATTTATTTTATTTATTTTATTTATTTTATGTATTTTATTTATTTTATTTATTTTATTTATTTTATTTATTTTATTTATTTTATTTATTTTATTTGTTTTATTTATTTTATTTATTTTATTTATTTTATTTATTTTATTTATTTTATTTATTTTATTTATTTTATTTATTTTATTTATTTTATTTATTTTATTTATTTTATTTATTTTATTTATTTTATTTATTTTATTTATTTTATTTATTTTATTTATTTTATTTATTTTATTTATTTTATTTATTTTATTTATTTTATTTATTTTATTTATATTATTTATTTCCTTTATTTTATTTATTTCTTATTGATTTTATTTATTTACTTTATCCTTTTTATTTTATTTATCTTATTTATTTTATTTGTTTTATTTATTTTATTATGCGTCAAAATCATCAGAACAAATTGACTTACTTTAATTATAACACCAACTATTTCGAATTAAATCCAAGGCGAGCAATACGCAACTTTCGATTAAATACACATAAAAGTATGTAGTTAAAGTTTTCACCTTTACACTGTTGGTACTTAATTATGTCTTCACTTTATTTCTGGAGCAATCGTTAGTATACGTATTTATAAAAACCAATGAAAAAGCTTTATAAAACGTCACAAAAAACCACATTAAAACTTAATCTAAATTCGCTTAATTTTTGCTTGGGTTGCGCACGTACGAGTCTGAAGTTTACCGAGAAACTGTTGCGCCCTGCGTTTCGTCTTGAACATTTATAAACTCGGCGACCGAACAGCAGCACGTGAACAGGTAGCAGCATCAACAACAACATCAGCCGCCGCTTTGTCGCTACAAGAGATTGAGCGACAACAACAACAATCATAACACACACTTCACTTCATCATCAGCGCCGATCATCAAAACAAAAGGCGATAGTAAGCAAAACGTTTTCAGGTTTCTTAGCGACTTTTTCGTAACCGTTTGTTGTCATTTCGCCTCACCGGCGTGCATTTCCAAGCTACCACTTCTGATCTCGGCTGATGGAAAGCACGTCACAAGGTGAGCATGCAGTTCTTGTCACTCATTAAAAGACGCGTTCATTGATCTTTCTTGATAATGGGCAACTTCCATTTCCGCAATTGTAAGGGTGTGGCAATATTTAGCTTGTTAAAAGGCCACTTAATTGATCCCTTTATCACAAACTCAATTAAATTTGTTAACTGGGCGCCAACATTTTTTGTTGTTCTTAAGTACAACCGATTTACTTCATTATTGTTGACAGCACTAGTCTTTTATTTTTATAATATGTTTTTTAGGAATTCATTAAAAGTTTCGCAGTATATGTGGCCGCGAAAGAGACATAAACAAATATTTGAAAATCAAAATTCCGCTACATTAGTTGAAACATTGAGCTGGCAGCACTATGCTTTTTATCGCCCGACCGCCACACTTAATGCTGTGGCGCCAGCTGTTGTCTGTTTTGAGAAACAGAAAATTTAGATAAGCCAACATGGCAACGCCGTCCAGCACATTCAAGTAAAACAAACAATAATCGATTTACTATAATTAAAAAAGTAACAAAAGTTATAAACAATTTTGATGAGAGAAGTGCAGCAACTGAGTTTTGTTGACAAAAGAAAAGTAATTGTTGTTTTATTTCTTTTTATTGTAAAACGTTAATTTTTATTCAAAATTTAAACAATATAGAACGTTCCGCTTTAAAGGTGCCCACACACGACAAGCAAGTTTGATGAGCATGCTCGGCACGTTTATATATTTTGTTGTTCACAGACGGCAAGCGTATTTGTAATAAATATTTTTTCTTGTGTGAGTCGATGTCTACTTGTTGACGTTCAAAAGAAAATGATATTTTACATTTAATGCTCGCACACCACTCCACACTCGACAGACTTGTGAGCTAAGAATTTAAATTTTTCCCAAATCATCGAGCCGCTCGCCAACTAGACCACACACGTTCAAAATTTTATCGAGCCGAGCATGCTCATCAAACATGCTTGTCGTGTGTGGGCACCTCAGTATATTTTTCATGAGAAGAAGTTTATAAAATAGCAAAAATTGAAGTGAAACGACGCGAAAAATACAATCGCAATAAAAATAGTAAATTTTAGTGCAAAACGACGCGCAAACGATAACTAAAAGGTGCAATTGCTAATTAATACACAGCCTAGACGAAAACGAAAATTGCGCAGCATATAATTCCAGCTTCAGGAAAAGAGCCATAAAAATCGATTCTCCAACGAAGTCACAGTCAGTCATACGGGCCAAGAGAGTGACTTTTCGCGCGGGCGTCGGTGGAGCGCCCAGTGCTTGCTCTTTATGTTTTTTTGCCTACTTACTTGCCAAAAGTCCACCCAAGACACTGTTCGTTTTTTGAAAGTGTGTGTGTATTTCAATGTGTGCGTGTGAGCTATTGTTGTTTGTTTGCGAAACCAGCTAAAATCGGACAGGACAACGCGTAATAATAATTAGGCAGCAATACAACTAATTTTAAGCAAATATTTGAACGCGTATACGACGAACTCCGTGCAAATAAAGAAGATTCCAACACAATAGAGCGACAATAACAAAATATAATAAAAGGGAAAAAACCTGTGGGTGTACACTATACGCTATGTACGTGTGTGTGTAATGTATAACGAAAGTCAAGAATGAAATGGAAATATTTGTCCAGTCGCAATCCGCCCCACATGACGTACTACTACTGCACCAACAACAACAACAACAGTTAGGCGTGTGCGTGGCGCTAATTGAATCGCTCACTCAATTTGGAACTACATACTAATACTACTGCAAGTTTGAGCTGCGAGCTCCTGTTTGTGAGTCACCTGCCCCAAAAAAAAAGATTGCGTGCCACTGTGCCACACATAATTCTCGGCGGGCATAAACGAAAATAAAAAATAACAAAAATTGGATATCAGACAGCAACAACACAAATACCGTCCCAGTCAAATCCCTTTTGGAGTATTATTCGAACAGTGTGTGAGGTGGGTGCATGAATCAGACGCACCCACACTCCCGCAACACACACACACGCACACACACACGGAAACGCGTGCGTCTATCAAAGTAAAAGTGAGAGTACGTCAAGGCCTTCACCATGTCAAGTGATAAGATCAAAGTTGCTGTGAGGGTGCGACCCTTTAATCGCCGTGGTAAGTACAACAACAACGATAACAACAAGAACAACGACTGCAACTCGCTTTTAAGTTAAGTAATCAGCTCGTTAAATGAAAGATGATTTCCATTGTTTTGCATTTCCCCCATTGGGGCTGCAGTCTATGCGGTGTTTTCTGCCTTTTGTCTGAGCTGCAATCAATAATGCACAAGTCAGCAGTATGTATGTATGTATGTATGTAATGTTGTCTCGTACTCATACTCTATTTTCGGGATAACGAAATTTGCATAGCTGTTACGTTGTTACGTTGATTTTCTTGGTTCTTTCTCATGCAAATGTTGTTTCCTTTGCTTGTGTGCAAAAAGGTCGCCTCGTTTTTCAATGCAACGCCAGCAACTTTTCTTTTGTTTTTGTTTTTGTTTTTGCGCTGACAGCCTTGCAGAGTGACTTACTGACTGGTTGACTGGCTGACTGACTGGCTGACTAACTGGCTGACTAACTGACACTCTGACTGACAAACGATTTTCATTTCCAGCTAATTTTTCGTTTCTACTGACGGTTTGCATGAGGTGAAACCATCGTCGAGTGCTGCAAGTGCAAAGTAAACGCAAAGGCGAAACACTATTTCCACTTCCAATGTCAAGCGACGATCATTCGTTTGGCTTATCCATGACTCACACACATACACAGAGTGCAACGGAAACGTAGCTAAAGACAGAGAGGGAGAGACAGGCGGGCAGTCAATTTGTGCCCCTCTGGGGCGTCAAGTGGAAGTCATTTGCCATTTACTTTTTCGCATATGTTTCGTGTTGTATCACACACAACAAACAAACACACACACACATGGATGCAAGTATATATACTTGTCTATATACTTGTATTCCTTTTGCTCTGTGCCCATCTGCTGCTGCTGCTGCTGCTGCTTCCACATGTTGCCAAATCACTTCTTTATTTGGGGCTGGTTTGTGTCATGTTTCGATTGTTATTCATTCGCCTCGCTTGATTCACTGACAGGTGTATAGTCTGCGAGTGTGAGTGTTTGTCCATATGATAAGCTCGTCTAGATCAAGTACATACATATATACAAAAATGTTATCAGTGCTGATAATGCAACTGATACAGGCAAAACGTTTAGTTGTTGTACTAATATGTTACACATTCTTCAATTTCCATGAAACTTTACTTATTTTTGACAATTTCCTCATCAATTTTGTGACATCTTACGCATCGTTCCGCATTTGGGCCATTTTGCTGATGACGACCTCTTCAAGTCGCAATCCTAAGCAGCAAAGCGTAAAATCAAAACTATATTGTAGCAACAACAAACGCACAAACAAACACACACACAGAGTGAACTATACACACACAAAGCAAGCAAATGAGCAGTTGCTCGAAATGAAGTCAGAGCTCGAAAGCTACTACCAAAAAGCTTAACCTGTTTTCCATGCCTTCTAACCAACCTGATGTTTGATGTCGTTTGTCTCTTGCTAATCGTCTATCTCGCTCTTTGTGTGTGTGTGTGTATGTGTATGTATGTTTATTGTGTCTGTTTGTATGTTAATTTCAACATCGGACAATGGCAAACGGCGAACGCATAACGAGACTTTAAGGTTATAGCGGAGAAATGCCCAAATCATCGGCTGCCTGAGCTGGCCAACTGACCAGAACTCATTCACTCACAAATTGGGGGCAACTCATCAAATTATTTATGGCACACCTTTTGTTGCAAGCAGCACACACTCACACACGCATACACATACACATTCACAGGCTGTCAATGATGGTCAATGTTGATGTGCGTCCTTTGTGGTTTCTCGGTTTTCTCTCTGTTTCTCTCAGTTTCAGTTTCTGGTATTTTCTGCCCTTTCGCCATGTCCATTTTCCATGTCACGTCGGATTTATTTTTGCAATGCGACGCGCAACGGATGCGAGTGACCAGCGCCAGGAGCAAGACACATACAACAAACATGTGTACAAGTACAGTGAAGCCTACTCTAGTTGAGTCACGCATTTTCTTGGTTTCTCTTTGGGTTTATTAGAAAACTAATCAAATTTTTACTGAAACATAACTAGTTTATTTGTATATACAACGGTGGCCAAAAGTATTTTGGCTTCCTTTAAAGTTAGTTCTAGCCAAATTGTGAGCTTACTTCATGGAAAGTTTGGTATCAATGGAAAGGTCTTTTGAATTCCTTTCGAATGATGTAGTAATTTCCTTAACCCATTAAATACCCATTGAAATTTTCGAATATTTGTAAACGTCAACCTTTTCAACTTTTTTTCTCGATTTTTAAAAAAAATTTTTTTGATGCAGAAAGTTTCTTTAAACAATTTAATTAGTAACTGCAAAATATCTCTTCGCTAGTATTTTTTGTAATTTTTTGAAAATGGCGAAAAAGGCCCTTTTTCCTCATTTTCATGCAAAAAGTGCCTTTTTCGCCATTTTCAAAAAATTATAAAAAATACTAGCGAAGAGATATTTGAAACATATTTTTTGCAGTTACTAATTAAATTGTTTAAAGAAACTTTCTGCATCAAAAAATTTTTTTGAAAAATCGAGAAAAAAGTTGAAAAAGTTGACGTTTACAAATATTCGAAAATTTCAATGGGTATTTAATGGGTTAAGGAAATTACTACATCATTCGAAAGGAATTCAAAAGACCTTTCCATTGATACCAAACTTTCCATGAAGTAAGCTCACAATTTGGCTAGAACTAACTTTAAAGGGTGCCAAAATACTTTTGGCCACCGCTGTACTTTCAGAAATAAAAAACTTTCTGGTTATTTTATTAATTTATTGTATTTTGTAGTTTTCTATGGTTATCTGAACAATATAAATTACGCATATATAATTAGATCCCTTGGGTTTAATTATTCTTAAAAATATAAAAAACGAAAACCTGAGAATTTCTTTTCCACATTTATGGAAATAATGTTAGCAACCAAATGAAAATATTACTGATGTAAATTATAAGTTATGCCGATTGTGACTAATAACTAAAAATAACACATTTTTTACAAGTTGTACAACAAGATATATGGTTATTGTTTTGTTGGCTGTAACTCAACTTGTGTGACTCGCTAGCCTGCTCAACTTCAGAGGCTTCACTGTAACACACTGAAGTTCCTGTTGGCCTGTCCTTTGTCAGTCGCTTTGTCGTGACGCACGAAGGACACTGGCCGTAATAGGTTTAAAACATTTCAGCAATTTCCAGCTAGAAACATTTCCAGCTATTTCTTTTCGATTCTTTTTCGCATCTATTTTATTTTATTGTGGTGCAATGTCCGTGTCCGCTTAGCTGTAAGCAGTAAATATCTTTATGTCCGAGTATTTATTACGCTGCACGTTTTGGGCAAAAATTCTTGTTTTTTGGAATAACAATTATTTGAAAGGTTCGCGTTTTTGTATTTATATGCATTATGATTGTGCTATAGCATTGGACTTGCTTACATTTCGTTTATTCACACATATACATACATACATACTCATTTATCGCCTTGATTATACAACGTACTATAGTGATGTGTGTACATACAAGTATATTGGTCTATATACAACAATTGTATGTTATTTTCGCACTTGTATACGAACATAGCTACTGACAATCGACTGTCCCGCATATCTATTATATACTATAATTCAAGTACATAATATAAGTACGAGTATGTACATATGTATTTGTTTTGCGCCGCTGTCGTGAACTTGTTATCAACCTTGGACTGAAATAACTCAAATCATATATCATATACTCGTATATGCATTACACTAAGATATTTTTGCATCCTTTATTCTATTTACAGAAATCGAATTGGGTACAAAATGCATCGTGGAAATGGAAAAACAGCAAACGATTCTCCAAAATCCGCCAACAATGGAGAAAATGGAAAGGTAAGCTGAAGTTTATATTTTTCATTACTATTTTTATGCTCATCTTGACGAACTCCCACTGACTTCCCTTTTTCTGATTCGCGCAGAAAACAACCAAAGACATTTGCATTCGATCACTGCTTCTACTCGCTGAACCCAGAGGATGACAGCTTTGCATCACAGGAGACGGTCTTCGATTGCGTGGGACGTGATATACTGGATAATGCATTTCAGGGCTATAATGCATGCATATTCGCCTACGGCCAGACGGGTAAGCGAGCATTATAATATAATACAATACAATGCATAAAGCCAAACAATATCGTGACTCACTTATTTACAGGTTCTGGCAAATCGTATACGATGATGGGAACGCAGGAGAGCAAGGGCATCATACCGAGACTCTGTGACAAGCTGTTCTCGGCGATAGCCAACAAATCGACACCAGAGCTGATGTACAAAGTGGAGGTGTCCTACATGGAGATCTACAATGAGAAAGTCCACGATCTGCTTGATCCCAAGCCAAACAAACAGTCCCTAAAGGTGCGCGAACACAACGTACTTGGCCCCTATGTGGATGGACTATCCCAGTTGGCAGTCAGCTCGTTCCAGGACATTGATAACCTCATGACCGAGGGCAACAAATCGCGTACTGTGGCCGCCACTAACATGAATGCCGAATCCTCGCGCTCCCATGCCGTCTTCTCGGTGGTTCTCACACAGATTCTCACCGATCAGGCAACTGGAGTCAGCGGCGAGAAGGTCTCACGCATGTCCCTCGTCGATTTGGCTGGCTCCGAGCGTGCCGTCAAAACGGGCGCTGTTGGTGATCGTCTCAAGGAAGGTTCCAATATAAACAAGTGAGTGTTTAACTGACCAAACGGTGATACACAGGAGGTGTTTAAAAAAATTAAATTAAATTAAATCTAATAAATATCAATCATTAATAAAATTAGATCAGCTAAATATAAATCTTCAAAATAATCAGCTTCATTAATTATGCTTAAAGCTCACTTACTTTTGTATAATTTTATTGTAAATGCAACAATTCCCTAAAAAAGGAAGTTCAATAACTAAACTTGAATAACAAATTGATACAATTATGATTTAATATTAAAAATATATGCATCAATGCTTGTAATATCATTTTTACTTACTTATTTACTTAATTTAACTCTGCATCAATAGGATATTGATATCACCACATCACTGCTAGCTAAAACCCTTACTAATACTCTTTCTTCGTTTTCAGATCACTAACTACACTGGGCCTGGTCATCTCAAAGCTGGCCGATCAGACGAATGGCAAGAAGGGCACTACCGATAAGTTTGTGCCCTATCGTGATTCAGTGCTGACTTGGCTGCTGAAGGACAATCTCGGCGGCAACTCCAAGACAGTAATGGTGGCCACCATTTCTCCATCAGCAGACAACTACGAGGAGACGCTGTCCACGCTACGCTATGCGGATCGAGCCAAGCGCATTGTCAATCATGCCGTGGTTAACGAAGATCCCAATGCACGCATCATTCGCGAGCTGCGTCATGAGGTAGAAACGCTGCGTAGCATGTTGAAGCATGCCACCGGGTCGCCGGTGGGTGATGTGCAGGACAAGCTGGCCGAGAGCGAGAATCTGATGAAGCAAATCTCGCAGACGTGGGAAGAGAAACTGGTGAAGACCGAACGCATCCAAAATGAGCGACAGCAGGCACTGGAGCAGATGGGCATCAGTGTCCAGGCCAGTGGCATCAAGGTGGAGAAGAACAAGTACTACTTGGTCAATTTAAATGCAGATCCGTCCCTCAACGAGCTGTTGGTCTACTACCTAAAGGTGAGTGTCATTTGCTATACACGGAAATATACATATTAAATCTATAATCTATTGTCAGGAACGAACGCTGATTGGAGGCCGCAGCATCAGTGGTCAGCAGCCGGACATCCAGTTGTCGGGTCTCGGCATACAGCCGGAGCACTGTGTAATCACCATCGAGGACAGTGGCCTGTTTATGGAGCCCGTGCAGGGAGCCCGTTGCTTTGTCAATGGCTCTGCGGCGTCGGAGAAGACGCCACTGCAGAACGGCGATCGTATTCTTTGGGGCAATCATCACTTTTTCCGCGTCAACTCTCCTCGAGTCGGCAACAATGCCAGTATGTGCGCCTCGGAGCCTCAGACGCCCGCCCAGCTGATCGACTACAACTTTGCACGCGACGAGATCATGCAGAACGAGATGAGCAACGATCCCATACAGACGGCGATTGCTCGACTTGAACGGCAGCACGAGGAGGACAAGCAGGTGGCACTGGAGAAGCAGCGACAGGAGTACGAGCGACAGTTCCAACAGCTGCGCAACATTCTCTCGCCCAGCACACCGTACGCACCGTATGCACCCTACGATCCGTTGCGTATGGGCAAAGTAACGCCCAATACGCCCACCTCACAGATGCGTGTGGAGAAATGGGCACAGGTGATTGATTGTTCAATTTGTTGACCGAGTCAGTTTCAACAGCTCCTAAATATCTGATATTTTGCAGGAGCGTGATGAAATGTTTAGACGTTCCCTGGGCCAGCTAAAAACGGACATCATGCGAGCCAATTCCCTGGTGCAGGAGGCAAACTTTCTGGCCGAGGAGATGGAGAAGAAGACCAAGTTCTCGGTGACCTTGCAGATACCGCCAGCCAACTTAAGTCCCAATCGAAGGCGTGGCGCGTTCGTCAGCGAGCCTGCAATTCTGGTGAAGCGTACGAATTCGGGCAGCCAGATCTGGAGCATGGAGAAGCTGGAGAATAAACTGATTGACATGCGGGAGATGTACCAGGAGCACAAGGAGCGCATACTCAATGGCCTGGTGCGTGTTTCAGTTCCTTTTCAGAATCACCCTTCTCCATTGTCTTTTTGTACTAACCATAAAACTTTATGTGTACACGCATTCAATTAACCCCTGCAACAGCCCCTTATTGAGACATTCTCAGACGACGAGTTCGACGACAAGGTAATTAACGAGTCCTTAAGCCGCCCATACACCCCACCATTTAAGTCTAGACCTACAACTGCATCCGTCTGCTGTGAATCCTGATATTAATCCATTTATCTGCTGCATTCCAGGACGAGGACAACGGCAAGCCGCAGGATCCGTTCTATGAATCACAGGAGAATCACAATCTCATTGGCGTGGCCAACATATTTCTGGAGGTGCTGTTCCACGACGTCAAGCTCGACTACCACACGCCCATCATTAGCCAGCAGGGCGAAGTCGCCGGTCGCCTGCAGGTGGAGATCCAGCGCGTTGCCGGACAAATGCCCCAGGATCGCATGTGCGAATCGGTGTCGGAGACCTCGTCGGCAGATTCGCGAGATGAGTACGACGATCCCGTGGATCCGATGGCCAATCAAATCACCTGTCGCGTCACCATCAAATGCGCCTCCGGCTTGCCGCTCTCCTTGTCCAACTTTGTCTTTTGCCAGTACACGTTCTGGGGCCACCAGGAGATGGTTGTCCCGGTGATCAATGCAGAGACAACAGCGCTCGATCAGAATATGGTCTTCAAGTTCGAGCACACACAAGATTTCACGGTCAACATCAATGAGGAGTTCTTGGAGCACTGCATCGAGGGCGCCCTGTCCATTGAGGTGTGGGGTCATCGCAGCGCTGGCTTCTCCAGGTCCAAGGGCTGGGAGGTAGAGCAGCAGCAGGCTAAAGCTCGCTCCCTGGTCGATCGCTGGGCGGAATTGTCACGCAAAATCGAACTTTGGGTGGAGATCCACGAGCTGAACGACAATGGCGAGTACTCGCCCGTCGAGGTCACCAATCGCAACGAGGTGCTCACTGGAGGCATCTACCAGCTGCGTCAGGGTCAACAGCGTCGCGTCAACGTGCGCGTGAAGCCAGTTCAGAACTCGGGCACATTGCCCATCATCTGCCAGTCGATTGTCAACGTGGCCATTGGCAGTGTGACGGTTCGGTCGCGACTGCAACGTCCTCTGGACTCCTACCAGGAGGAAGATCTCACTGTGCTCCGCGAGAAATGGAGCGAGGCGCTGGGTCGCCGTCGCCAGTATTTGGATCAGCAGATACAGATGCTGATCAAGAAGGAGGAGAAGAACGAACAGGAACGCGAGCGTGAACTGAGCCTGGTGCATCAGTGGGTCTCGCTAACCGAGGAGCGCAATGCGGTGCTGGTGCCGGCACCGGGCTCGGGAATACCGGGTGCACCCGCCTCCTGGGAGCCTCCGTCTGGCATGGAGCCGCATGTGCCCGTGCTGTTCCTCAACCTAAACGGCGATGATCTCTCCGCACAGGATACCAACGATGAACTGTCCATTTCGGGCATCAATTCCATTCTATCGAAGGAGCATGGCCACAAATTCTTCACGCTACAAATCTTACAGCATCTGGACAAGGACGTTTGCTGCGTGGCCAGCTGGGACTCGTCCATGCACGACAGCCAGGCCCTGAATCGCGTGACCGAGGCCAATGAGCGCATTTATCTAATACTACGCACCACGGTTCGTCTGTCGCATCCAGCGCCCATGGACTTGGTGCTCCGCAAGCGTCTCAGCATTAACATCAAGAAGGGACAAACCTTGACCGATCGACTAAAGAAGTTCCGCCTGGTGCGCGGCGAGAATGCCATCTGGCACAGTGGCGTCACCTACGAGGTTGTCTCGAACATTCCCAAAGCCTCGGAGGAACTCGAGGATCGCGAATCGCTGGCCCAACTGGCAGCCAGTGGTGATGATTGCTCCGCCTGCGATGGCGAAACTTACATAGGTAAGCCGAAGAAAACACAACTTAATCTATATGTATATATAAACCTTACCTGTTCAATTTCGATTAGAATTATTAATCAATTGGAGTATTTTTGGAAATAATCGTAGTTACTATATAATTCATATAATGGTAACGATTACAAATAATCAAAAATAATCTAAAATTATTACAATTATTCAAAAATAATCAGAAAAATCAAAATAATCAAAACAATCTTTTTGAGTATTCGGATTATTTTACATTTTTTTCTGATTATTTATGACTATTTAGTAAAAATCAAATTATTTAAAATTTTAACTATCAAAGTAGCCAAAATGATCAGAACAAATTATAAAATTCAAAAATAATCCGAATACTCAAAGAGATTATTTTTAATAACTTTTGATTTTTTCTGATTATTTTTGAGCAATTGTAATAATTTTAGATTATTTTTGATTTTTTGTGATCGTAATCATTAAATAACTCTGCAAAACCGAAAATAATCGTAATATAATCATTAGTTCGACTTTTAAACAAAAGTAATCTAATTACTAATGATTATGATACTAATCATTATTAACACGTATGATATAAACTTATTTTTCTCTCTTTAATCCTGCAGAGAAATACACACGTGGCGTCTCGGCTGTGGAGAGTATTTTGATACTGGATCGACTGCGTCAGAATGTCGCTGTCAAGGAGCTCGAGACGGCTCACGGCCAGCCGCTGTCGATGCGCAAGACCGTCAGTGTGCCGAACTTCTCGCAGGTATGTGACGATGCCAGCGATGCGATGAGAAGGCTATGCTTCCTAGTGCCTTTTGTGCTGCTTTCACCTTGCCACCCCCCTCACCCGCCAGCCAAATTGAACTTGTACAATTTATATATTTGACTAAAACGCAATTCTTTCTCTTTTCACATATTTCTATGCGCTTTCACCAAACTAAAATCTAACAAAAAATCCAACAATAATTTAACTATGTACTTCACACACCGCACACAAAACTAAACTAAACTAATTTAAACTAACAACAACAAAATTTGAAATTATATTCGGCGCGCCTTCCCAACTGCAATTTGTATATTGGCCTCTAACATATTATCAATGTGCCTGTGTGCGTGTGCGTGTGTGTGTGTATATCTGTGTATTAACTGCTTTTCACTGCGCACATAAAGGCGGTCAAAGATACCACCAACACTGGGAGTGTAAGTAACTTGTGTGCAATGTTCTGTAATCTATGCTTTCTAGAGATACTCGCAAATTTCCACTTTAACCTTTTGACTTTTTAGCTTCTATGTGTTTTGTTTTGTAACCACACCTTGCTCCCAAAAAAAAGAAAAATCCAAAAATATCCAGTTGTATCCGTGCGGCTTTCTGTTTGCCAGTTTTCGTGTGTGTTTTGATTTTTATTTTCATTATGTTCACATTTTTATTTTCGATATTCTTTTCATTCATGTTAAATAACATTTGTTGTAAATATGCACGCGCAATTTATGACCCAAGAAACTCATAAATAAACTTATGCAGATTATGCGCTTCGATGCCTCGATGGAGTCGCTGCTGAACGTGGGACGCTCCGAGTCCTTTGCGGACTTGAACAACACGGCGTTGGGCAACAAGTTTACGCCAGGTCTGTTGAAATCTAATACCATTTACTTTAGCATGTTTGCATTATAAATGGTCTTTTCGCTTTTGTTTGCAGCTCACAACGGGGCAGGAGTCGGAGGAGGAGGCGGCGTCATACGCAGTCGCCACAGCTTTGGCGGCAAGGGCAGCTCCGACGATTCTCCAGGCAAAGCCTTTGGCATTGGTGTGTATACCCCTAGAGAACTATTTGCGAGAACAAACATCCTTTATTTGATATATACTCACCATTAATTTTCGAGCAACTATTTGCAAACATATAACCAGAGTTCTTTTGATTCACAACAAACATATATCTATCTATATACTTAATACTTAATTGATAAATTAATTAATGCTTATGCGCAGCAACTTGTTTAACTATAAAACAAATACCTATATCAAATTCAATTCGTACGACATAGTTGCTGTCATGCTATAGAGCAAGGGATTTATCTTTGTTTTCCTAAATTTTTAAATTTATTTAGCGTAATTTATTTTGTATTCTTAACTTGTAGCGTATAGAGTCACATTCTCTTTCAGTCTATACACAAAAGATAAATCCTTTTCCAAACTGTGTTATCACACACAATTTGTCAATGCTTTCCAACTGCTTCAACCAAAACCAAATCAAAAAGCAAGCAACTGCCGCTTCAACTTGTTTCTTAACAGTTTACTTCTTGCTTTGCTTCAATGCAACACAAATAGCAAATATATTTAACAACAACAAAAGCAACATTGCAACAACAACACCCAATCGATCTGATGACTCGAATCGAAATGCACATTAATTATTTTCCATCACCAGAGCTTATCATATAAATTGATTATACTACACATACAGTTGCGGTCAAAAAAATAGTAGTGCGTGCAATGAATTTACAAAAACTCAAAATTTAATGACTTTTCATTTATCCAAATTTTTTATATAATTTTTTTACGATACGTTAATATATTGTTAATCTATCTAAGATATCAAAGATAGTGAACAGTTATTATTTTTCGACTTAGGAATTTTTTTCTTGCAATAGCCTGAAAAATGGGCGGTCAAAATAATAGTAGTGATGAACATATTCAAATATTTTAATGATGTAAACGATCCAAAACCACTTTTTTTTTATTTAAAAGGTTAGATATGTGAAATGCACTTAATAATAAACAAATTTAATAATTTGTTGTGAAGCCTTTATCTTGAATTACCGCCTTACAACGACGGATCATGGCTTTAACATCGTTCTGTTTGTATTGAGCTCCAGGTGCTCCTAGCGATCTTCCAAAGATGAATATTATTTGTTGGTTGATGCTTGGCAATATCCTTCTTCATATCGGACCACAAATTTTCAATGGGATTCAGATCGGGGGACCGTGGTGACCACTCCACTACATTAACTTTTTTCTATGCGAACCATTCTTTCGAAGATTTGCTGATATGCTTTGGGTCTATGTCCTGTTGGAACCTCCAAATTATCGGCATATCATCTGAAAAATACGGTAGCATAATGTCCTGCAGAATTTTCACTTGTTCGTGCCTTTCCATTATGGTTATGATCCATTATATGGGTTGGACCCAGTAATGTGAAAATGCGCCCAGGTTATTATTCTCATACCACAATTTTTGATGGTCCTGCAGCTGAATCTGGGCTGATATTCGGACTTTAACGGATACCTTACATGTTGTCGAGATCCTCGACCCGCAAAAAAAATCATTTTGGACACATCCGACTACTAGAGGTTTCTTTATTTCTCTAGGGTCAATTCAGATGATCCTTAGCAAATCGAAATCGCTTTTGGGCAGGTATTTTTTTTAATAACGGAATTTTTCACGGGCTTCTTTCTGCCAGATTATTATTTTGCAAACATCTAAGAATGTTTTACACACTTTGGTCCATACCAAAAATCTTTTTTATAAGTGCTGCAGGAGCAAAAGGGTCGCGCTTCAAAAACCTCACTACTTTTGTCACTAGTCTTTTGGACATGGATCGAGGTCTTCCACATTTATCCTATTTTGGCGACTACTAATTGACGTTTCTGATTATGGTTGGCGATCATCTAATCAAATTTGTCCACTTCCTTAAACGTTATCCTTTTAGAAATAAATTTTTTATAGGAGCACGCTTTTCTGGAGTGCAATGCTTGCCACGCCCCATTGTAACAACTCTAAGCAAAAAATTGTTTGTACAATTTATAGAAAATTATCAAATTACAATAATAAATATCAAATCAAGTGCCTTTCCTTCTTAATATCCTTTTTTTCCACTTTTAATGCATTCACTACTATTATTTTGACCGCCCATTTTTCAGACTATTACAAGAAAAAAATTGCTAAGTCGAAAAATAATAACTGTTCACTATCTTTGATTTCTCAGATGGATTAACAATATAATAACGTATCTTAGAAAAATTAAATAAAAAATTTGGATAAATTAAAAGTCTTTCAATTTTAAGCTTTTGTAAGTTCATTGCAGGCACTACTATTTTTTTGACCGCAGCTGTATATACATCATGAGTCAAATACATACATATATCATGTGATCCTTATGATTATACTATATCTGGTTTATTGCACATGTCATAATGTACTCTTTTCTGTACTTTCTCAACAACCACCAAAAAAAAAAAACTACAAAAAATCTAAAAAAAAAACAATTTCAAATTTGAAAGGCTCTATACTGTCAGGTAAAGGCTGGCTCTGTAAAGTGCATAAATATAAATTGATTGAAATTCATTAATTGTTAGTTGGAGTTTAAGTTCCTGTCTGTTGTTCATACACCCACCCAGCTACATACACACACTCACACACACTCAGTGTCATTCAATAACTGTTGACTCCATCAATGTATACCCAACTTACCCATTGTAACTCTATTGTCCTTTCATCATTAGGGGGTATCCACAATTTAGCAATTATCTGAAGTAGTTTAATGTTAGTCCTGTTAGCCGTCATCATCATCTAGTGATATCATGTTCAAACTCAAAATCAAATCACCGACAATTGTCATCATTCATTGTAGTTGTCGTGTACTTACATATGATCGAATATTTCCCCCACATTATTGTGCCTCCATTCGTTGTGCTCATTCATTGTTCATCACACTCAAATAAACAGACAGTTTGTATAATTCCAATTTGGTGCACCATTCACAGCAGGCACGCACAGCACGAGATCCGCACGAGCAGAGCATTTAGTTAATCAATTGTTTACCTAGTCAATAGTCTTAGTTTGCATTATAGTTATTTCTTTAGTTCCCGTTTTGATTATGTGTGTGTGTTTGTTGGCGAATTAGTCGCTAGAGTTACGTTTATTGAATCGCTCTCATCACATGTTTGTATAAATCATTGTAACTAATCATTGAACATAATCATTGTCTTCCTTGAATCCATGGAATGCAGCGCGTCCAACATTTTTGAATCTCAATTTGAACTTGAACACATTGAGAATTGCGCCAACAAAACGTATGTGGTTTGTGTAGCCCTAAGCCCCAATTGCCGAGATCTATTATTCCATCTTTACGCTGTACCGAAAACTAATCTGTCGTCTTTTTCTTTAGCTTCTCCGGCCACCAGCAAGTTGCTTGGCATGCGCATGACGACATTGCACGAGGAGCCCTTGGGTGGCCATCGGTCGCTGGATGAGGAGCCCGAGGACAGTTACAGCGACTCGGAGTACGCTGCCGAATATGAGCAGGAGCGTCAGCAGAACAGAGGAATGGCCACACGATCCCGTCTCACCGCGTCCAAGACCATGGACTCCTTCATGGACGTTAGCAGTCACTCGAACCAGAGCTACTTGAGTTACACGTCCAGCGCCAACGCGAACATGAAGCATCTGACTGGTCTCGCCACGCTCAGCATGAGCTCGTCCACCAGCAGCGGCTACGGGTCTCAGGCGGTGTCCTGCAACAACCTGAGCAACGAGGACATCACTTCAATGCGTTCCATGAGCATTGACGAAACGCCAGGTAAATGAAAATACCTCAAAGGGAATCAAACAAATATCTCACATATTGATTCCGTTATAGATTTCGATCGTGTCAACTCAAATTCACCGCCAAACCGTCAGGCGCGTGTCAATCCCTTCCTTAAGGACATGCCAAAGGCCAAAACGCTTGAAGCAGAGACAAAGAAGCTGCAAGAAACTCGTTCACATCCGCTGGAGCAGCCAGAGTCGAAGGATAATGCACAGAGCGATGATGATTGCGAGCAAATGCCAAGCAACAACAACAACGAAGATGTAAATGCCAAGTTGCAAGTGCCAGAGGTGCCACAGGAGGAGAAGCAGGTTCAGCAAGATGAGCAGGAGGGGGGCATCAGCAGACAGACAATCAGAATGGCAATAAATCGCTGGAGAATGCACTTGACACTTCCGAGATAGCCGAGTTAGCTGAACAGCAGCTGGAGGGCGATGGCATTGTGAGGGAGCAGCTGCCCGAGGGCAAAGTTATGCGTCGCAAAAAGTCGACAACACAAACACCCAACAACTGCGATAGCAGCAATAACAATAACAACAGCAATGGCAACAGCAGCACCAACAGCAACACCAACAGCAACAACAACAGCAACAATACAAACCAAGTGACACGCCACAACCAACGCGCCTCGGTGGCCAAAATGGAAGGTCTGGGCGCCTATTTGGATGCCAACGCCAGCATCATGTCGAGCAGCACAGAAGTAGAAGGTGTGTATCATTATCAATTTGTCAAGCAGTCAATTTAAATGCGTTTCTTTGTGGACAGACGAGGGCAAGGAGTTGGATGTGACGCTGCCCGATTGGATTGTGGTTGGCGAATCGGTGCTGATACGTCCGTATAACACCAGCGGCGTTGTTAGCTTTGTGGGCACCACACACTTTCAGCCCGGTGCCTGGATAGGCGTTGAGCTGGACACGCCCACGGGCAAGAACGATGGCACCGTTCAGGGCATACAGTATTTCCAGTGCAAGCCCAAGCACGGCATCTTTGTGCGTGCCGACAAACTGTTGCTGGACAAGCGGGGCAAGGCGATGCGTGCCTACAAGGCGGCCGAGAAGAGCAACAGCATCAGCAAAGGTGACTTCCATTGACCTGTAAACTGATCCTTAATTGTCACTAATCAGATTATGTTACCCTTGCAGAGATGAGCAGCTCAATGACGCGCTCAAAGAGCCGTGGCGAATCGCTGAATGTGTCGGCGCGCAAATGATTATACCCAAAATGTTCGCATCAACTGCAGCGTTGGACTAATTGCAGGCAATCGACGCTGGTCACCAGCGGAGTTGGAACAACTGCAACAGCAACTTCGACTCCAACTCCATCGACCTGCCACAGATTGCGTGCAACCAGTGGCGCTGCGGATGCGAACACTCATGGCAAAAAGTGCTATGCCAATCGACGCTCGACGGCCTTCTAATGCTGAGGTTGACATGCCAACGATGCAACGAACAATGCGGAGCATTAACCAATCACACGCTAGCTTAACTTACTCTCATTCAAACACACACACGCAACGCATGCCGCCGCAAACACACAAAAACACACACACACACAGTTAGCCAGATGTTGTTGTTCGGCGGTGTCTTAAGCTAAACTAACAGAACAACTAGCAATTAACTAAATGCTCCCCTCGCGAATCCCGCTCTTAATTGATAGTGAAGCTAAGTGAAGCGTTTGCGTAGTTGCATCAACCAAGTGCAATACCACAAACACTTTGATAACACTTAGTGGTAGTAACAAATTAATCAAATCGTTTAAATGTGTCTGTATCTATTTATGTATGTGCGTGAATGTTTCCTCATGGTTTTGTATTATTCTTAATTCAAATTGGTTGAGTTCTAGTAGTTAATTGATGTTTGATAATGTTTGCTTTTTGATAAAGCACAATTGATTATATTTTTGTACCGGTTAATTAATTGTCTAGTTTAATTACATTGTTTTTTTTGGTATGTGCGAACTTTACTTTATCTACTTATACTTACTATCAATGTATATCAATGTGACTTGGTTAATTAACTATGAGCTTATTTTAATTATTGTTATGGACTATATCAAATATATGAAATCAGTTGTATATAAAATTAATGCAATAAGTTTTACAAGACATGCAATATTTTTTCAATATATCTCCCATTTTGTTTAGCGCATTTATACGTATCTAAATCTATATATATATACAAATATATATTTCAACTACAACAATACAATATTAGTATACTTATAATAATGATAATAATAATAATAGCATATTCCATATAACAGCGTTGCATTCACGTTGCAAATATGTATGTTAATTGTATTATTTGATGTGATGTATTTTATAATTTCTTTCCATTTATAATTAAATAAATTTCATTTTGCTATATATATATATATTTATATAAGTTTATTTATTTTAATTTCTTTAAATTCAATGTGATTAGTATATATACTTATACTTATCGTTTGACTTTTATGAATATTTATCAATGTTAAAGGTTGTGCGACTATGTTTGTGAACCATTAACCGAAAGAAAGGCTTGCGTTAATCCAAGATGTGAATGACGGGAAAGAAATCAAATGAAGCAATAATTTCCGAAGAATATTCAATTTTACTTTTAAGATAATCTATAACACGCGAGTGTTTACTTATAATATAATAAACAAGATCCAATCTAGGGGCAGTTAGCCAGCAAATCGGCTGACTCACGTTTGTACGTAAACGTATCCATCCATCCAAAAACCAAGACATCCAAGACACTCCAAACTGAGTCTGAGATAAATTGCAATTTACAAACAATAACGAAAACATAAAAAGAAAAATGAAAATCAAATAAACTACAAACCAACAAGAAGCGATTTACACTTAGAAACCGAAATTCAAAAACAGTCAAAGCTGATGATGAAGTTGATCCCTACTGGATAACCAGTCAACCAGTATATACTTCGATGCAAACATGAATATATATATATATATATACACATATGTATATTTTCGAACTGTGTTTTCTACTTGCATCAACTACCAAATATACTTGAAAATACGTCCAAAAATTATAAATTAACTAAAATTCAAAAGCAAGATAAAAACTAAAATATATATATAAAAATAATATTTACACTTACATTATAATTATACATACTTATACATACATATTTATTTATCAAAATGACATAACATTAACCAAACAAAGTGAAGGTTATTCCCAGATATCTCCACAGCATTACAGTAATAATCCCTTATAGAAGCCAGACATTTATGTTGCCACCCCGCCCAGCACAATACATATTGTTTGTACATGTATGTACATAAAGGCGCATAAATAATTAAAAAACTCAAGTAAATATCTACTATGTATTATCGTAAAATTACTGAAATTTAATGCATTTAATAAGCGTAAATAACATTCAAAATAGAGCTTGAAAATTGAAAATTATGAAAGAAATTCAACAAGAAAATTAAATAAAAACAAAAAAAACGGCACGCGTAACACGCAATTAAATGTATGTAAAATAGTTGAGAAACTGAGATTAGAAAATGCTTGCTTGCATCTTAAAAATATTCGAAAAGACACAACATATAATTATTAATACATATAGATACATATGTATCTATAGGATAGCTGTAGGATAGATCAACAGCATGCACGAGCGTAGAAATCGATCGAAATGGTACCTTAAATATTGCATAGAGTATCTATGGATCTTTATGTTTTAGGAGCTATTGCCCAGGGCTATCAAGCATTTTATTGTAGATACAGATATGATTTGCAAATCATACTTTAACACACACCCCACACACAGATACAAAATAGAATATTCTACTATTTATTATAGGTCGATATTGATAGATGTTGTGGGTAGTCTCAAAAATAATCGTATTATTGCGCACTTTTAGAGCTTTTAGCACGATCAACGAAATAAAGAAATAATACTGATAATGTTATTAATGCAATACACTAACAACAAATACAACTAATAATTATTAATAATAGTTACTGACACAGCAGCAAACAAGATATTCCACAAAATATTGTTAAACATCAAACATAAAAAAAAATTAAATAATTAAATAGCTTACAAATGCTTTTATTGTGCAATTCACACACACAACACACTCTCTCTCTCACACACTCACAGACTTGAACTCTTCAATAATAACAGTTGTTAATTTTATTGTAAAGTTCACTTTTGCTTGTAGTTGTAGTTTTTGTGTATTAACAATCGAACGAACAACTGACAAAACAAGAAAAATAACAACAACAACAACTATTTCTGTAATTTATACTTACTTATTTTACTCGACAATTTTTAGCAACTTTAAAAGAAAGTCAGCAAAAATAACAAAAAAACACGTATTCAACAGAAAATTTAAACTTAAACTAAACAATGACAAAAATTATGTACTTTAATCTATAAATATACAACAGATGTGCAATGAACTGCGTTGACTTGAGCTTATCGTACAAATTTCAGTTGGGAATCACTATAGGCTATGGTTAACGTAAGTATTTAATTTCAGCATTAATCTATAGTATAGATTCTATACCCTCAAGGGGGAAACCCAGCTAATGTGGCCGAAACTCGAGTGTTTTTGTGTGATTTTTTTTTTAACTGAGAAAGAAAACTAGAATTTGATTTAACTTGGAGGACAGCTAATTCCTATTTTAAACTACACATTTTCGCCGACAGTAGTTAAGTTAGTGATATCAAGGTTGACTGCTTGCTGGAAACCTGGAGGTCGCAGTTTTGAACCGAAATCATTAATTTTTTTCTTTGAACCACACTTTGGCCAAAAAAGCTGAAAATTAAATGTTCTTCAGGTGTTCAAACAAAATGTCATGTTTTTATATAATTTGTTTTCACTTTTCCTACATAAAAAGATATATTTTTCGTACTTGAATGAAGAATATTCGCACAAATTTTCAGATCGATTTCGAGCTGAATTCCCGCAAGTTGAAAAAAGTCGGTTCGAGAAAAACGCATTTGAAAAAAAACCGCTTGGACACTGCATCGACCTGTGCTTACGTTAGTGCTCATATCTTCGGATCTGATTGGAATTTCGATTTGAAACTTAAGCTACATGTTCTTTAATAGTTGCACTATAAATTTATGCTGTACAGAAATCTATTTTTTTAACCATCTGAGCTGGTTTTCCCCTCTAAACTTCAGCCTTGATCTATACCCTTAAAATAGCCATAATAGGACTGTGTATATTGTTTCGTTGGGGCCTTGGAGCTGACCTGACCACGTTGACCCAACAGCCCGACAATCTACATGGGGCCCAAATGACAACAGCTTTTTGAGGTGTGTTTTGTTTGTGTTTCCATATGAAAACATTTTATTTTCGATAAAACAAATGGCAAAAATAGTTGCAGGTTGCAAGTTTGTTAGTTATTAAATGCTTTGTTTGATTAACGCATTGCATTCATGAGATTAGTTAACTAGTTAGTTATGTTTAGTATTAGTGTTTTGAGACTTTTCAAGTATGTAGTTCGACTGCATTGGAATGCAAGTGTGTATTCCATTTAATGATCACATAGCAATTATAATTACAGTTATTAATCAAGCATTTACATAGGAATAATATATGCACATGATCCAATATAGCATATATATATATGTATATCTATATTTATACAACTTGTTCTACCTTTCCTTCATATTTTAATTTTTATTAACAAATCCACAACACATAAATTACTTTTATATATTTTTATATCATATTTGACTTTTTCATTTTGATTTGTGTTGATTTTTGATATTTGCTAACTACAACTTAGACATTTTATATAGTATAGTATATATATGTATATCATACAGAAAATATATATATTTAGATATATATTTCTAGCATTGATTTTATTCGGTATTTACACGTTTCATTTTGTTTTGCTGTTGCGTTAATTCGAGTCTGTTGTGTTGAAAACGTTGCGTTTTGTTTCGCTTAGTCAGTTTCTCTCGGTTGAAATTGGCAATTGGTCCGCTCGCGTTGCTCCCACCGTGTCTCAGTCGTGTTCGATGGTCCAACGCTGCGTCTCACTGGATAGGTTGCATGGCGCCACTTGGGCATCGTCCATGCTCTTTTGGCCGCCGTAGTCCAGGCACATGCCCGTGTTGGTGTGCACCAGCTGATGGTTCTGGTATTTCCACTGCTCGTTGTAGTCGTCGTTCTCCATGCAGGGCACCATTACCACTCGGAAAGGCGGCGAGCTGCTGTGCTGCACTGTGGCACAGCTCAGTTCGTTGCGCAGCACTTGATTGTTGGTGAACGAGAAGAGCTGGGACTTTTGTATCACCTTGCCACAGGGATACAAGCCCAGATTGAAGGGCTTCTCGTTGTTTTGCAGCAAGTCATCCAGGCACAGGTTGGAGTTGACCGTTTTCACCTTTCCCCAGGCCTTTACGTTCTTATTGGGCACAAACTTCTCCGGATAAATGTTCTTCAGGTACCAGTCAAAGTTCTTGCAGCGCAGCTTCTTGCGCAGCATTACCCGATGCGTAACGTCGCCGATATCCGGATGGAACTTAAGATCTGGTCGATTGAGGAAGAATATGTTGATATATTCGTCCATCCACACCAGCGCCATGCGAGCTGTGTTTATGCCATGCGTGTCGCGATCATTGGGGAATCTGCAGCAGAAGATTTAAGTTAGAGCTGCAAATGTGGAGAAAATAAGGAATTGTAATCTCACTTGTAGGGATGGAAGTCACGGAAGATGTGACCCACTCGGGAGCAAGGTATCGTCTCGATGGTGCCGCCACACTGCCAGATTCTGAAGGACATCTCCAGGTTCTCACCACCCCAGCCATCCATCTGTTAAAATCAAAAATGTGTTATGATCAGATTCAGACTCATTTAATTTACTGCTGATGCTCACCTGTTCATCGTAGCTGCCCACTTCCCAGAAGTAGCGTCGATCCATGGCAAACAGTCCTCCGGCCATTGTTGGACTGTAGGCGGGGCAAATCTCTCGCGGATCTTTGCACTCCCTGCTCTGTCGCTTCTTTTCGCGATCCGGCAGATTCACCCAATCGAAGTGACCATTCCACTGGAAGCCACCCACCTGGAACGACTTGTAGCCATTGGTGCTGTACTGGAAGTCATTGGCATCGATCACATCGATGATGGGCACCAAAACACTGGTTCGTGAATCCTTTATGCGCTGCAGGAGCGGCTCACACCAGCCCACATTTGCCTCGCAATGGGCGTCCAGAAAGATGAGCACATCTCCGGTGGCAATGCGCGCGCCAGCCAAACGGGCACGTATCAGACCCAAGCTGTAGGAGGAACGAAACCAATCCAAACTTTCCTTTAGCAAAATTGTATATATTTTTGGACTTGTGGCAAACAAAAACGTAACAACAACAAACAATATTATTGGGTCAGCGAACAAGCTCGGCTCGCTAAGCGAATAGTGCACGGCGAGATCCAAAAGATACAAAATAAAAGTCAAAAGCATAATCGTAAGTTGACGAACAGGTTTTACGGTTTCATTACATACCCAATGTGGCCCAATGTGGCACGTCGGGTATTTTCGATTTGATTTCAATAATGTCAAAAGTCAGTTGATAACATGAATTAATTGTTGAAATGAAAAGATTTACTACATGTACATTGTACAATGTATGTTTGTGGGATATCGTTTAAACTAAAGTTACTCAAATAAAAAGGAGAAAAGCTCTATGTATCTTATTAATCCTTTTTTTTTCTGTAAGGGCCACAAACAATAAAAACTAGACCACATAGATTGTTTTTTCAGGGACAATAACGATTATAATTTTTAAAATATAACAAATTTTTATCAAAAAAATTAAAAGAAAACTCTTTCTTTTCGATCTTAATTACAAAAACTATCAAAAATAATAATTGAACTTAAGTTTTTATTTTAAATACACAGATTAATTTTTATATTCAATTATCATAAGTCTTAGTTGCGATTTCTAATTTTTTCTTTAATATTAAATATATTTATTTTTTATATAGACAAATCAAAATTGACTGAATATCAGTTGTGTTTCGAAGTATAACTGATATAAATCTGCAGTATCTATAAGATATACTACAATTAAGAGGTATTTCATAGTAGAGTTGTCGCAAAGTTTAACTTGACTTTTGAATTTTTGAACGTTTTTTTAGTTCTTCAACTTTAAGCTGTGAAGAAGACGCTCCAAGACAGTATGTCTGTCTGTCCGTCCGTCGATCTGTCTGTCTGTCTGTCTGTCCCTGTCCAATTGTGAGTCTGTGTCTGCCACAAACGAGTTATTCAAATGGAGGCGACGCGAACAACAAAAAGTGAAGTGATATCCACACGAACGAACGTGCGGTTTGTGTTAATTTTACACAAGTTGAATGTGCATTCGATTAGCTCAATGGAACTTTTCCTAGCCAGCGAATTGTTGTAAAGTGTGCCAGCTAATGGAGCCGAAGATGGACAGAGATGGGCGTTCACTCACCGATTCTTGAGACGCAGAATTGTCACCTTGCCGGCGGGCAGACGCGTTCTCACGTAGTGGTCCAGTTTGCCGGCCAGTTCCGCATTGTCGCTGCCATCGTCCACGAGGATGATCTCCTTGAGGGCCTTGTGGTTGCAGGTGTTGAGGGTGCTGTGCACCGTGCGCACGAGCACGGAGTAGGGCTCATTGAAGAATATAACGACCACGCTGGCAGTGGGCAGTGTGCCCGGGTCATCGTAGTGCTGACGCAGGCACAGGGGATTCCGGTGATCGCCCACGGTGCGATTGTAGGACAGCTGTTCGCTCAGCTCCTCGTTCAGGGCGATCTTCTTGTAGATCTTCTCGCCCCGCTTCTTGGCAGCGCCTTCCAGATGAACGGCGACGCCATCATCGCCGAGTCCCAATCGTTGTTTCTGCAAGTCCAATTTGATGCTGTGCTCATACGGCGACTGCGTGGCGGGTCGAATTTCATTCTCAGCCTCATCGACATCGACATCTCCGTATTTGTCACGCGCCCTGTGAACGGCGGCGGCTGCGGGTCTGGCGTGGGGTCGGCCCGGCTGCAGATACTCCTCGCTGGCCGGCTGGACCTTCAGGTAGAGTATGAAGCACAGTGCCACGAGAATGAAGATTATGACTTTGCCATAGAAGGAACGAAACCGAGGCAGCATATTGGTTGTGGTATCTATGATATCTATCTATTTACGTATGTGTTGTTGTGTTCTTATACCCTGCTATTATGGTATTTATTGAGGTAGCACTGACTAACTGGTCACTTTCAATTACAATTACAATTACAACAACGTTGCAGCGTGGACGTGGCCCGTCGTTGAACTGTTGCTGCTGCTGCGACTGCTGCTGCTGCTGCGACTGCTGCTGCTAGGCTGTGGCTTCATTTGCCATGACGCCGCTGGCGAAAAATATTTTTACACAAACAAAACACACGACGACGACGACGAGCGCAATATTATAATATTTACATACACACAGATGTTTCATACACAAAACAAATTCCAGTTTATTTTTAATTCTTTTCACGCAGCTCCAATCGCCAGTCGCCGCTGCTCCAGCGCTTTTGTGTTTATGGCTGTGGCTTAAACTAGACTAAACGTTAATTCTAGTCGCTCCGCTCGCTCGCAGTCGCTCTTGTTGTCCGCTCCGCTCCGCACCGCCCATTGCTCGCACCTATCTACGTATGTATGTCTGTATGTATGTAAATATGTATGGTTTAACTGTTGCTTCTTCTTCTGTTGCTCAGTCCGAACTTTTTGCCAGCGGCTGTGTTCCGCATCGCTGTTTGATTATTTTCGATGCGTCACTTTTTACACACGTTCTGTTTGTGTTTTTTTGTACGCTTATCGCGGGGACTTTTCAATATTTCATTAAATATGGCTTTGCGAATATAAAAACACTCACGAACCGCAAGCAGGTGACTCGGCGTTGCCACCCTTGTTAGCACACATAAAATGGATGCGTTCAGCACAGAATTTAATAGCACATAATCAAATTTGTAAACATTTAATATAAACGAGGCATTAAACTTGTCAAAATAAATAATCAATATTAGTCATTTGATTAAACCTCACATTCTTTTTATATTGGGTTTGCAGTGATTTATAAATATTTTAATTCTATTTGCAGTCTGGCAGCATTGTACTATAGATGTGCTGAGTAGCGCGTAAAGCAGTGCTGTAAATTGCAAACAGAGCGCCGAAATTCAAAAAATACAAATAAAACAAAACAAATTCAAGACATTTACAAATTTTTTTTATTAATGTATATGCGAACTACATTGTAAAGAATTTTATTTACATGCAAACTACTCACAGTTTCACATAGTTATTGTCATGCAGTGCAGAGGATGAAACAAATGACAATTTATGTACATGATAATAATTTGAGAGCAGAGTGCATTCAAGAGCTGCTTCAAAATGAGGCTGAAAACGAAAGGCAACTGCCGAATGTGGCCCGTGGTCTGTAGTTTTCAACTCAAAACTGTCACACTTGACACTTTTGTTGTCACTTAATGCACAAATTGCATGCTCGCTTGTTGTTTTTTAAATGAAAACAAAATGAATTTCCTATTAAAAATTCATTGTTTGAGTTGTTGTCTTTACTTTCGTATGGCTTGACATGCGATGACACCTTGTTGCTGCTGTTGATGCTGATATTTATGTTACTTATTTGCTACTTATTATTAATGTTTCAATTTCAGACTTTCATCCATTTAAAAAAATACTGAACAGGGTCAACAAATTTATCCCATATTTGGCCCCATTGCCTTTGTGATTAATTTCGCTAATTAGCTTAGGTATTTCATTTATTGCGAATTGTTGTTATTGTTGTTGTCATCCCATAATTAATACGTTACGTATACGCAAGCGTGTCGCTGCGGGAGACGCCGCAGGTAAGCGGCATAAAAGAGTTCAAAGTGCTCCCTAACGCAGGTAATTGGAGTTACAGGTGGGGAGTTGGGGGGATGGGACGTCGCAACAACGTGTTGGCAGCATTGTGGGAATCCAGCGACAACGATAAACCGCCAAAACATCGAGACACCGAGACGCCGCAAGGTGCAACTGTCTTATTTGCAGATCTTCGCTAACGCTCTTTAATAGCTTCAAGCGACAAAAACTAGGAAGGAAATAAATTACTTTGTTGGTCACACACCGTTTGCCAAAGTTTTTTTTATCCGTTTCTTGTTTCATTTTCTGCCTCATGCTGTGGCAGGCATTTCGCATTTGATTTGTGGCAGCCTCAAAATGGACGTTAATGGCTGAAATGTAATACAAGTACAGTCGACATTGAATCAAATTAACTCTTTGCCTTTAATAAGCCAAAAGCTAAATACAAAATTAACACCTGCCTTTAATAAATGCATTTTTAGCACATTTAATTTGCTTAAGGTCGGATTTGTAAAGGTTTATGAGGCGCGGTAAAATAAAGTAAAAATGGAAATAAAATTCAAAATAAATATAAAATAGTTGCCACCTATAAACTCAAGGCAGTAGTTGTTACTTTAATTATAGCATTAAACTCTGTTGTTGTGTGATTGGTAAATTAAAAATTAAATATATGGACTCATCTATGTATCTATTATTGACTTTCGGAGCGAGGCCTCATTAATAAGCACAAACAAAAACCATAGCAATAACAATAACACTAACAAATACAAAAAACAGTTTAGGTATTGTTCAAGAGCTGACCATAATGATATAAGCCGCAAAACCTATTTAATCTAAATGACCCTGAGTCCGGGTCGAAGTCAATACTTTGGTCTGCTCTGGGTATCCATTCATGTCTTTACTATAGGTCTCTATCTTACAGATAAGCTGCTCGATATACGCAATGCTCTCGGATAATCGTCATCCTCGACCATCTTCATCATCATCTATCATCTATCAACAAACAGACAAAAGTTAATAATAGAATTCGAAAAGCGTTTGCAATTGAAAAATGGTTACCACAGTTTACATTTATTTATGATTTTTACTTTTTTTTTTTCACTTTTTCACTTCGTTATGGTTTTCTGTACGATGAAAGCCATCATCTGCAATCTGTTGTGATGAGTTGCTCTGAAAACTGTCAAAAGGTTGAGCAACTGTAACTAAATGGATTGCGACTTACAAAAGGAGCTGAAATCCGTTACGAACTGCAATTGCAAGCCTCCATTCCCATGGCTAATTGCTGAAAGGCTCTTCAGAAATTCCCAAAGAGCAAACATGGAAATTTATGCTGATTAAACTGGATAGATATGTCATTTATTTCCAACAGATAGGCAATTAAATATAAAGAACATATTAAGATGTCTTTACGACAATCTGTTGTATAGTTAAAAAGGTCAAAAGGCCTAAGTTTGCTACTGGTTTTGTTAGCCAAGTTGTTAATCTGTCCAAACTAGTTTTGTAATACGAAATTTTACTTTAACAGTTTTTAACTCAATTTCAACACAAAACTAGCTTAATTTCAAAATAGTAATTTAATGTCTAAGATATTGCCCTAAGCTGATTTTAGCCAATCGAACAAGTATAGTCATTTATATGGATTTAATTGACAGATTGATTGTTAAAATGGAAAGCGATTTTATGATATTCTTCTCTATTGATTGCCATTGTCTCAAGCGGTATCTGTATCAACATCACCCACTGCCGAATGGTAAAACCATTCCATACTCGAGTTCATCCGATCTGAAGGCCGTCGTAAAGGTTATTCAATCAGAGGAAGGCAGTCAGCAGTCAGCACGCGTCAAAGAAGTGGCGCCAAAATGCCGTCACTAAAAATTATGATTAAAATAAATGATGTGGTTAAATCGTTGATGATATGACTCGTCGACATATTTGACTTTGGCATTTCAGGTTGTCGGGCAGTTATGTTTTATATTTTTGTGAAGTTTTGCATAATCGTCACAGACACCCGCATTGTTTGGCATTTATGGGCAGATTTGATGCAACACCACATACAATCAAGCAATCATCCAATCTGACCATCATGTGGCTTGTCATCGAATTTGCCGATACGCTTGGTTTACCTGGTTATCCGGATGATACCAACCTGAGACCTGGGAGCGTGCTGTCATCGCACGGAATGCGAATGCACAACATTTCCATTTTGATTTTCACAATCGCCCTGCAAATTGATTCACAGATAACATTGAGTGCCTTTTAAAACCGCATCGAAATCAATATCTTCGATTGATCATAATAAAACAAAAAAAAAAGACACCATAAGCAAATTAAAAAAAAAACTCAAAAGACAAATCTTTGTGCGGACGTTCGCAATATTTGCCGTTTTTTTATGATTTCATTTGAATGAAAATGGAAACAAAAATAGAAGTAAAAAAAAATGTGAAGAAAGAAAAAATGCGTGGTTATACATATCCGCATTTATTAGGCGAAGGCGTATGTAGGTCTCACAATGCTAATGGAGTCAAAAGTTCAGCGCTCGGTTTAGATTATAAAACAAATCCAGTTCCACGAATCAAAATTCGCCGACTGTCAAATACCCTATGGATTACCCATAATTGTGATTTTAATGCAACGGGATCTTCCTTCTGTTTTTCCAAATTGGAAAACATTGAATCTCAAGCTATAATTTGCAATTAAATTTTATGTCGTAATTAGTATAAAGCATCACTAAAAACTTTATTCTGAAGCGACACATTTTTTGTAAATAGAAAAAAAAATCAGGCCAACTTTAAGCATTCATACACTGAATAAAATTACCACTTTCTAAAATCAAGAACACTCATCATAAATATTTTGTTTTTGAAATAAAAATATTTTAAGACCAAATTACTAAATCTGAGAATATTAACATTGAAAATCGTAGGTTCATAATATAAGAATAAAATTCTCAAATTAAAATATTTTGTTCTTAATATAAGACCATTTTAAGACCAAATTACCAAAACTAAGAGTAGTTATTATTCTAAAAAATCTTAAGTTCTTAATATAAGAATACAAATCTTAGATCTTTTTCTCTTAACAACAACACACTTTTTGAGACTTAGAATTCACAACTGGTTCTGGCGTCTCAAAAATGACATTAGGCTTGAATCGATGGTCAAGTCAGCCCAACGGTACTGATGATAGAGATTGGTATCTCTTGAAACAGCTGTATACCGAGCCATGCTCCTTGCGTTCTACAAGTGTTTTGTGTGTTGTTGATTGTTGTTTAGTGTCAAATCGGCATTACTAGACCTCAAGTTAACTAAAACTTACTTAATTCTTCCTAAAATGTTAAGAATCTTTATTTGAGATTTTATGTATTGAGTATTCAAAACTTTTTGGTCTATAAATAAAAACATATATTCTTGGAAAAATATTAAGTTTTATTCTTATACTTAGATTTGTGGTCTTGCAAATATAAGAATTTATGAGCTTTAAAATAAGAACTTGGTCTTAATTGAAATGTTCTTAGAATCAAGATGTGCTTTCTTACTTCAAGACTTTCATGTTCTCGACGCATTTTTTAGACTAAAGTTTTTAGTCGTGAGACCAAAACATGATTTTAGATCCTTTTTTGATCAGTGTAGCTTTGCCAAAGCGATTGCGACTTTTTTAATTTTACCATTTAGGTTGAGGAGTGTTGACAGGATGTAGGAAGGAAGATATGGAGGTTTATTCTGGGTTCTCGGTCCCTTTGGGCTAGGCCCGCCCAATGGAGTCTAGAAAAAGTGCCAGGTCCTCCAACCGCTCGTTCGCGAGACAGCCCAGGTCGTCAAAGAAAGGCTTCTCGGTTCTTCTTCTAAGAAGTGCAGTGCAGTCACATAGAATGTCACCGTCTGTCTCCTCATCGTTCCAACAGCTGTGACAGATGGATTGATAGGGTCCACTATACCGTTGTGCTATACTGCCAATGTAACAAGGCGTCTATCAATATCCTAATCCTGTTCTTCCATAGTAGTCCTCTCAGATCTTGTTAGTTCCGAAAGTACATACTGTATGTACATATGTCAGTCACCGCGCAGCTTGCCGGCATCGCTGATACGGTCCTAGCGAAACCCTCAGTTATCTATGCCGCGATTGTGTTCCAGATGAGCTTGCTCTTGACGGTCCTTGCGGTCAGAGCCTTTATTGGTGCCTGACTGTCGATGTAAACTGATATGTTCCTTGAAGTTTCCTCCAAGGTGTAAATCAATTTGGTCGCCTGTCAGACAGCATAGGTCTCCGCTTGGAACACGATACACCAGTCTGGGAGACGGTAAGAAAGCTGCACAGCAGGGTCGCTAGAGTAGGTCCCAGCTCCTGTGCCTTCTTCTGTCATTGATCCGTCCGAATAGAAAGTAGGATGGTGCTGTTACCTGTGTCACATGGCTTGATAAGGTTAAGTGGTCGTAGTCTGACTGCACTTCTGGCTGCCGTGTGCTGTAGGACTCTGCTTTACGGGTCCAGATTTAATATAGAATCTAGAGCTGCTCTTTGCACCTTAGGAGATTTTGCATCCATACGTAAAGATGTGCCTGACGACTGCAGTGTAGAACCAGTGTATGAAGTACGGTTGCAGTTCCCATCTTTTTCCAAAAGTCTTTTTGCATACGAAGAAGGCTTGTAGTGCCTTTTTCATCCTCTCGTCCTAGTCTCTCATTCAAGAGAGTTTAGAGTCGATGACTACTCTAAGGTTCTTAGCCTGCTTCGATAGCTCGAGCTGCTTTTCTCCTAATGTCGAAAGTCTAAAGCTCTCAATCTTAGTTTTTTGAACAAAACAAGTTCAGTCCTTTGTGGGTTCGTCCCAAGTTCATTTTTCTCTGCCCATCGCAGAGGCAGACCCAGTGCGTTGTCCAGTAGGTCACTGATTTTAGACAAAAACTTGCCAGTTACCAGTAGAACCGAGTCGTCCGCATAGGCTGTGACTCTCCTGTATGTTTTAGTCGTATAAGAAAGTCGTTAAGGACAAGATTCCACAACAGGGGAGATATGACTCCAAATTGTGGGGTGCCTCTTGTTGCCTTCCTCTTTATTGTCGAGGTGAAAAGTTGGGCGTTGATTACTCTAGTTACAACAAAGCATTTTACTAAGCCATTGCGATCGAATCGAGCCAGGGGTAGTATCATACATATAAAAAACAATCAAAATACAAACACTCCTTTGAAATAAATAAATATTATTCTTGAAGGATTTATATATCTGAAATACCTCTACATTTATTATCACGCAATCAATAAAATACAAATAAAAAAAATATGATTCACATTTGTAAGCGCTCGAATTAATGCATTTATAATATAATTATTAGAAAAAAGTTAGTACATAAATATATAATTAAATTTCATTAATATATGTGATCAAAAGCTCAATATCTGTTTTTTATATTTTTGAAGAGAGATATTAAATCGAAATTAATCAGATTTGTTTTGGGTGTATTAAATCTGGAATCGATAGAAGTAAAGCTACTCAAGCTGCAAAGTCTCAAAGTCTGAGATGCCTGCTTTTCTCTGTTCTATAGAATGTCAAAACTCTCTTATACCCTCTCTATCTATTAATAACGGGGTGCAAATTTGAGTAAAAGACTTTATGTTATTCGGAACGGATGAAAATTTCTGCGCGCTCTTCCCCTTAAAAGCTCAATGGCAAAGCAGAAGCAAGCGAAGAGATGCCCTGCAAGATAGAAATAAAGAACCCAGGTGAGATCTCTCAGATAAAGAGCATCCTCCACTGGTTTGGGTACGCTGTAGTCCTTGAGCGAAGTGAGACCCAAACGAACCATTTCATATAAACTTCTGCCCATCCAAAATTTAACCATGCCGAACTCCTGCATGAGTTGCATGTGCTCCTCGAAGAGATCGCGATAAGGTAATTGGGGACGCAGTGGGATACAGAAAAACATGTAGCGATAGAGACAAATGTCACGGGAGTAAAAGAAGACTGGGCGCTCGAAGAGACGCTGCTGCTCCGCGTAGGAATTCCAGCGCGCTTCTGTGACCGGATAAGCATAGCTGGCATTGAAGAAGTCGCGCAGCTGGATGAAATCATGCCAGGCATCGAGAATGTAGAGGTTGGTGCCATCGTTTGTAGTCTGATTGCGACTCTTGAGGAGTGCATTCGCCTCGCGACGATGACCGGCAATCCTGTAAGGGGATGCGCGCAAATCCGCGAGAGAGCGAAGAAAAGGCTCCAACGGTGGATGGGTGAAGTATGCCTGCAGATAGGATTCATACATGGTGGTCGTCATGATGCTGGCGAAGCAGATCAGAAAGCAAATGCCCTTCAGGTGTCGACTGGGATTCGCTGGCAGGGGGAACGACTGGCCAAGCAGTCCACGCAGACAGCGATCGTTGAGCAGAAAGTTGGCCAGGCTGAGATCCCGCCAGGAGAGCTCTTCACTGTAGATGAGTAGAAGCGAAAAAACGAGAAAGAAGAGCCCGAGCAGACTCAGCACCAAGGGCTGCACAATCACGGTGTAGATCTCCTTATAGGCTATCGGGGCTGGCACTGGAATCATCAAGCAGTAGGAGGTTACCACATACGGATAGCTGAGGTAATCAAAGTTCTCGGCCAGCATGGAGGTGCCCAACGTGGCAGCCACATCCAGTAGGTTGTGTTGCGTCCAGTTTACTATGTCACCGTGGTAGGTAATCAGTCCGATCTCGTAATCATCTCTCAGGACCAATGTGGCATTCACGCGTTCAACGAACGTGTTCACAAGGTTTGCCACAAAGCCCAGCATTCGCAACTTACCAGTCTCGGCATCCCGATAGATCATGGCCCGTGGCAACTGATCTGCCTCGCTGCGGATGCTTGCTCCTTGCATGTTGCGAAATTGTTGCACGTAAATCAGGCTCGAGTCCTGCAGCGTGAGTTGGACGTGATTCTCCTGCTTGAAGCAGCGGCAGCTGAAGAAGTTGCCAGTGGTGGCGAAGTCGGCATTAAACATTGCCACATTGTGCTGCTCCCGTGCAAAGTAATCCTCGCAGAGCCACTGCGGTGACCTGTCTGTCTCCAGGTGAACCAGACGTCTCGCCTGCTGCAACTTCGTCAAGGTGCGCGAGTTCTGCTCCTGCTCGGCGGTGGCGCCGCAGCTCAGCAGCAGCGGCTCACTGCTGAAGTCCCAATCGCTGTGGCTGCCCTTCGCCAGGAGCACTGTGGGCACCGCCAGTTGCTGCAACACCGCATGGAACACACAAGGCGCTCTTCCGTATATGAGAACAGTATCAAAGTTCCGCTCCAGGCGTATTCTCTCCAATAGCAGCAGCAACTGTTGTTGCAACTGCTGGTCTGGCTGCGGTGGCAACTCACTTAGCTGGATGCAGTGCAGCCGCAGGCACTGGCAGCCCAGGATGATGGCAATGCTGACCAGGTGCATGACTCTGCGTATCACCCTGTGGCCGTCACGCAACTGTGGCCACTCCCGACAATGTGGCAGGCTTTTGTTGCCAACATGCCTCAAGTGGCATGCACCTTGCATGTTTTGCACCATGTTAACATGGCTAACAGAACAATTACGCACCTTTCAAGTAATTTTCTACATGTTCAGGTCAATTACACGGTGCTACAAAAATAAATCAAAATAAAACTTCTTGGATGGGACATAGCGAAGGTTGTAGGTATAGATTAATACATTTTTTTTGCAAACTAGAATCTTTTGGTTCACATCGAAATTTTAAATTAAGATAAAAAACCGTTTTTTGTAATTGCGTCCATAGCTTCGTCAAATATTCATTGATTTTAATTAATTTTTTTAACGGTTTTGGACTTGACTTGACTGGATTCAATTCCCTTATTAGAATATTTTCTATGTAAACAAATTTTTTTTGCTTATTTATTAGGTGCGCAACTAAGTTCCCGCTGTTTGTCAATAGATGCTGCCAGCAGTGTGTGCTAGTCGATTCTAACATAACGTAAACGTTATTAACCAAGCTTAGACTTATCATATACTTTTCGTTTTGTGAAAATGTCTGATTTTGTGCCGAATAAGCGTCATTTGTGAGAAGTGTTAAATTTCGTCTTTCATTCGAAAAAATATATAAATAAATTCTAGTATGCCACACTGTTACATTCAACTATACTTATCTACTACCTACGCTATGTCGCATCCTAGAAGTTTTTTGGCTGTAGCACCGTGTTATCTGCAGCCAAGCATTTTCACAGCGGACGGCAGACCGCGCTAATGACGAAAGCAGCACGAAGGGTGCGAAAGGCGACTAGCAATATATACAGAAGGAATGGGAAAATTGGTATAACTGTCCGATCAGATCGAGTTATATACTAACAAATGTGCATACTAAGGCTTTTAGAAACTCACCTGGTTCGTGAGATAAACAGGTGTAAGTGGAGGGGGCAACATTTTAATGATTGTAGCGGATGGGGCCGTTGGAGCCCTTTGGTCAACATTTTTAATTTTTTTTATATCACTGCGGACGGCAGTCCGCGCTAGTGACGAAAGCAGCACGAAGGGTGCGAAGGCGACTAGCATATATACACAGGAAGAATGGAAAATTTGCTATGTCTGTCCGATCAGGTCGAGTTATATACCGATCGAAGGGTATCAGTTTAACTTACAAATGTGCGTACTAAGACTTTTGAAAACTCACCTGGTTTGTGAGATAAACAGGTGTAAGTGGGAGGGGAATAATTTAAATGATTGGAGCAAATGGGGCCGTTGCAGCTTTTTTGATTTTTTTTTTTATTTTTTTCTATTCTAATCAAAAATACGCGTCGAATGACACCTTGATCATCAAAATCTGAAATTTTTGGTGTCCCTTTCAAAACGAGGTGAAAAGTCAGTCTGTTTGTTTGTTTGTCTGTTTGTTTGGATCAAATCGTAGATTTAGCTTAAAAGTTTGAATGAGGACTTGTTCCCGATCAAAAATCTAGAAACGTTTGTTCTACGACTTTTTCGAAAAATCGCTAGTTTAGCGGGAAATCGCTAAAACCCGCTAAAATTAAAAACCCCCTTAGTGTCCAAACCATAGAAACTACAGATATGATCTGTATGTCGTTGGATAGGTACTTTGAAGGGCTCTTAAGCATACCTTCAATTTTTTTTTCTAAAGTGCACAGGTAAAAAACTACAGGTGAAATAAGGTAATTTTTTCCACATTTTGGCGGTTTTCGCGAAAACGCCGCCTACGATTTTTTTTAATTTGCAATATGTTTGAGCTTGTAAAATTTCGCGTTTTTTGATATATCATTTATAAATTTATATTGATTGGTTTGGAAGATATAACCTATTAACTGAATATATACGTTTTACTTTGAATCAGAGCTCGCAAATAACAGTTAACACTTTCAGTGTGTCGGAAAATAACAGTTATTTGCTGACAGAATGATAAAAGGGATATAAACAAAACATTAATTTCTGTTTTTTTCTCAGTAGGATTTTCAGTCAAGAAATAACATTTAATTTTGTTTCCTTATGGCTGTGTCATTCAAAAACTGTTTCGTCTGGAGAAAACATCGAAAGTGCCTTCTGAAAATTTGAAACGTTTTTTTATTTTTGCTACAATTTTGCGTAAAATGGGTCGTCCAAAAGACAAAACTCATTTTTTTTTTAAATAGGATGGCAAATTAAATAAATCGGAATGCTAATCTGATATTGTAAAAACTTTAGGAATGATACAGCTGCATCATTCACATACCGGAATATATATTAAAAAGACACTTTTGACTAACACTTTTGTGTTTTCCTCATTTGCTAACAGTTATTCCGGGAGCACTAGCTAAAAAGTCTTTTTTTAACTGTTAATAGTATACAGAAAGAATTTATTTTCTAAATGGAAAATACTGAGCAGAGAGCACAAACGAAAAGAAGTAAGTGTTTCTCTCAGTGAGAAATCTTCTGGGTTTTAGTTTTTTCCTGTTTTTTCAGTGAACAGATCGAAAAAGAAATAAGTGTTAACTGTTATTTGCGAGCTCTGCTTTGAATTGAAAGAGGATCCGTTTGTCAGTTTGGATCAAATCTTTCTTATAGCTTAGAAGTTTGAATGAGGACTTGTTCCCGCTCAAAAATCTAGAAACGTTTGTTCTACGACTTTTTCGAAAAATCGCTAGTTTAGCGGGAAATCGCAAAAAAAAACCGCTAAAATTGAAACCCCCATAGCATCCAAACGATGGAAGCTACAGATGCGATTTATATATCGTTGAAAAGGTATTTTGAAGGGCTCTTATGCATGTACATATGCAGTATGTACTCTGCTTGCAGCGTAATGCGGAAATTACCTGTTAGCTGAATATATAAATTTTATTTAGAATGGGAATAGGACAGCAGCAGCAAAGTGTCATAGCAGTCAGAGTTGAAGAGTGCTGATTGCTTTTGCGCTGGGCATGTGTGCTTGTAAATTGGACCAGTGTTGCCAGACAGTTTGTTTTAGTTATACAAGCAATAAACAAAGTTGACAAAGCTATACTGTCAAAAAATATTGCAATTTCAAAATTTCTGTTGTCTTATTCAAAAATTTCTGATATCCCATAAAAAAACCTCTTTTCGAGGTAAAAGTCTAGTGACGAAAACATTTTCATGCCCCAAAATTTCTGATATCCAATTTTGTGACGAATAATATTAATTTTTACATATAAATTATTTCAAACAAAATTTTTGCATTCGGCACTGCAACTGGCAAATGCGGGATGTAAAATAGCGGGTAGCGGTAATTATAGCTATTTTCCTAGTGAAATTGGCGTAATTTTAACTTATTAAAATCATCTGATAATTTCATGTATTTTTATGCTTTACGATACCACACTTAAATACTTTGTAGTATTTTTTCCAGTTAAATGGCAAAAAGCATCGATAAGCCAAAAGAGCAATAAAAAGTGGCTTTTTAGCAATTTAAAAAAAAAAACCTTAAAAAATACAAGCAAAGAGATTTTTGAATTTTTTTTTCATAAGTCAGCCAAGCATACATAGCATATGTGAATCTTCTTCAGCTTCTTTAGCACAGACGAACATAATACCGTTTGTTGCATCTATTCCTGTGAAAACCTGCGAACAAGAGGCGGCATTATGTTTATATTGCCACATATTCATCTGTCAGCCCAATTGACGATTTGGGATCGTTGTGCGGAACTAATAACACTGGATTAAATCAATAAAATTATCGTCTTACTACTCTAGCGTTTTTTTTAGCTACCAACAAATTTTCTGGCTATTTCTAGCTTTTTTCAAAGGTTAGCTTTTTCATGAGAGTTGGCAACACTGGGCTCTTGTGGAATATTTGTGTTTGCAATTGAATATTGATTGTTTAGGTCACTGTTCTAATAGATTTGAGTAGTTTTAAATAATCAGGGATGCCACAGAAATCGCGTTCGCTTAAATTTCACCTCAATTTCATTTTGCTGTGCCACAGGTCAATACGCAGAATAATTTTACGCGAAATAAACTAGCGCTAAATCCGCTGGCGTCCGATGCTGCCACCTAGTCTGATTTAGATTTTCGAAGTTAGGGCACCGATGCCACATTTTTTTAGCTAGAATTCGAAGTAAGGTATTTTAAATATACCATTTCTGTTTTCTTTAAATTAAGCATTCAAAAAATAGCTCTTTTAAGGTAAACCAAGTTTTACCGAAAAAAAATTTAACTTATTAGTGGGGTTCCGGTTAGCGTTTTAGATTTGGTTTAGATTTGGTTTAGATTTCGCAGTCAGCTGTTCACAGCTGCTCCATACAAAATTTTCAGTGTGCCCAGAACAAATCAGGGAAATGTGGTCTTACTAATTGATTTCGTGAAATCAGCTCTGAGACTGATTTCGTGTTCATTTTGATTTGGTTTCGAACAGCTGTGTGACAGTTGGTGTTTGTTTACATTGTAAATCTACGAATATTCAAGCAGACTTTCGTTTTATACGTTTATAAATATCCTTTTCTGACTTTCTTTTGGCATTTTGTGCAATAATGCCCATTTTTGAATACTTTTTAGCTGTCAATTAGCTGTTCGTAAGGGCGTCGGCAGCTTTTCAAGCAGCGGGGGCCAACATTTTTTTTTACTTTCACAATGCCGCAATAATGTTGACAGAAATTATAATAATGTAGCTATAGATCTGAAACTTGGTACACTTAATGGGCATACCATATATAAAGCCTGAGAAAAAATTTAGACCGATCGGGCAATATAAGAAAAAGTGTAAAATATTTTAACAAATCTAAATGTATAGCTAGAGACCTAAAATTTGACATACAATGTAGTTAGGCCAAAATAGAATTTATACTTATTTTTGTTTTTTATTATCTGACTCCGAAAACTATTTTTAAATTTTTGCGCATAAATACACACTTGCAACATGTGATATTTCACGAAAAGAGGCAATAATGGGCAAAAAATATTTATACCATCTCATTATATTTATATTGACAATTAACATTGCGTTAATATAATTTACAACCAACTACAAGCAATCATACTTTTCTTTTTTACCACGGAACACAACAATTTTTAGGTTAGAAATGCTAAAAAACATCACTTTACAGAAGCACATAAAACAAAGTTAAATCACATAAAACAAGTAATTCATGATGACCTTATAATATAAATAGATACCTTTAATTTTGTTTTCCATCTTAATTTTCTTTAAAATTCGACGTACATTTCACTTGATAAAGATTTAAAATGTATTCTTATTTGCAACATGAGCAAAGTGAAAACCTGCGGTAAAATATTCGTTGACTTTCAGGACTTCGTAAAATAGCAGGACTACAATTAAAACTGTAACACCATGATTTACAAGTGCAAAAAATAACTCTTAAAAAACAAAATTGACTTTCTGCCCAAATCTGGAAGCTAAATCATGTAAAGTTATGAGTTTAGGGGGGGGCAATGGCAGACAGTCGCTAGAGTTGTCGAGTAACTTTTATTTTGTCGCGCCTGTTGCTTTTAAATTTTTTGTAGCTAAACAAAGTCAATTATTATATAAATGAATTCAATTATATAAATTAAATAAGAAAAAAATAAAAAACTTATTGTTCTGCAATGAAAATCCTAAAAAAGTCGCTAAACATACCCTTAGTGAAAATGCTAAAAAAAATTAAATCTCTCGAGGTTCTGTGGCACCTCGGAAATTCCCGTGCGGAAATGCTTTCTGTGGAATTCTAATTCGCTTGCAATTTCTGTGGAATCCCTGAATAATATAGTTTTCAATAAACCTGCCGAACTCGCAGTCCCCGAGCTGCGTATTTATTTTGCCGAGTCACAAGAGCCCATAAATATAAATATTATATAAATACATTTCATTATTATATTTTAAATATCTTTTACCTTTTATTTATTTTGAAGAGCGATATAAAATTGAATTTAAAAAAAAATTTTATTAAGTGTAATGATTCTTAAGTCGAAAAAAGTATTTGGTAAAGTTGCAACGTCCTGATGTCAAAGCCTTTCTTTTCTGTACAGGGTGCATATTTGAGTAAAAGACCTTATGTTGTTCGAGGACTCATGAAATTCCCTGCGCGCTTTCTCCTGTATAGCTCGATGGCAAAGACGAAGCAAGCGAAGAGATGCCCTGCAAGGTAGAAATAAAGAATCCAGGTGAGATCTCTCAGATAAAGAGCATCCTCCACTAGATTGGGTACGCTGTAGTCTTTGAAGGAAGCTTGACCCAAGAGGACCAAATCAAAGAAGCTTCTGCCATTCCAATATTTAAGCATGCCGAACTCCTGCATGAGTTGCATGTGCTCCTCGAAGAGATCGCGATACGGCAAATGAGGACGCAGGGGGATACACAAAAACATTAAGTTATAGAGACAAATGTCACGGGAGTAATAGAAGACTGGGCGCTTGAAGTAACGCTGCTGCTCCGCGTAGGAATACCAGCGTACTCCTGTGACCGGATAAGCGTAGCTGGTATTAAAGAAGTCGCGCAGTTGGATGAAATCATGCCAGTCATCGAGAATGTAGAGGTTGGTGCCATCGTTTGTAGTCTGGCTGCGACTCTTGAGGAGTGCATTTGCCTCGACACGATGACCGGCAATCTTGTAAGGGGATGCGCGCAAATCCGCAAAGGTTCGATGAAAAGGCTCCAACGGCGGATGGGTGAAGTATGCCTGCAGATAGGAATTATACATGGTGGTGGTCATGATGCTGGCGAAGCAGATCAGAAAGCAAATGCCCTTCAGGTGTCGACTGGGATTCGCTGGCAGGGGGAACGACTGGCCAAGCAGTCCACGCAGACAGCGATCGTTGAGCAGAAATTTGGCCAGGCTGAGATCCCGCCAGGAGAGCTCTTCACTGTAGATGAGTAGAAGCGAAAAAACGAGAAAGAAGAGCCCGAGCAGACCCAGCACCAAGGGCTGCACAATCACGGTGTAGATCTCCTTATAGGGTATCGGGGCTGGCACTGGAATCATCAAGCAGTAGGAGGTTATTACATACGGATAGCTGAGGTAATCAAAGTTCTCGGCCAGCATGGAGACGCCCAGCGTGGCAGCCACATCCAGTCGGTTGTGTTGCGTCCAATTCACTATGTCAAAATGGTAGGTAATCAGTCCAATTTGGTAATCATCTCTCAGGACCAATGTGGCATTCACGCGTTCAACGAACGTGTTCACAAGGTTTGCCACATATCCCAGCATTCGAAACTTGCCACTCTCGGCATCCCGATAGATCATGGCCCGTGGTGGCAACTGATCTGCCTCGCTGCGGATGCTTGCCCCTTGCATGTTGCGAAATTGTTGCACGTAAATCAGGCTCGAGTCCTGCAGCGTGAATTGGACGTGATTCTCCTGCTTGAAGCAGCGGCAGCTGAAGAAGTTGCCAGTGGTGGCAAAGTCGGCATTAAACATTGCCACATTGTGCTGCTCCCGTGCAAAGTAATCCTCGCAGAGCCACTGCGGTGACCTGTCTGTCTCCAGGTGAACCAGACGTCTCGCCTGCTGCAACTTCGTCAAGGTGCGCGAGTTCTGCTCCTGCTCGGCGGTGGCGCCGCAGCTCAGCAGCAGCGGCTCACTGCTGAAGTCCCAATCGCTGTGGCTGCCCTTCGCCAGGAGCACTGTGGGCACCTCCAGTTGCTGCAACACCGCGTGGAACACACAAGGCGCTCTTCCGTATATGAGAACGGTATCAAAGTTCCGCTCCAGACGTATTCTCTCCAATAGCAGCAGCAACTGTTGTTGCAACCGCTGGTCTGGCTGAGGTGGCAACTCACTTAGCTGGATGCAGTGCAGCCGCAGGCACTGGCAGCCCAGGATGATGGCAATGCTGACCAGGTGCATGACTCTGCGTTTCACCCTGTGGCCGTCACGCAACTGTGGCCACTCCCGACAATGTGGCAGGCTTTTGTTGCCAACATGCCTCAAGTGGCATGCACCTTGCATGTTTTGCACCGTGTTCACATGACTAACGGAACAATTACGCACATTTCAAGTGATTTCCCACATGTTCAGGCGAATTATCTG